>JAJHSJ010000010.1:3006933-3157277 GCA_021015155.1 Magnolia officinalis | reverse complement strand
TATGTTTTCCAATTTGTGCAACAAGTGGGCCAAATTATATAAATGACTTGGTCCTGAAATCAGGCCCACCAATTCATCAGGTATAGACGTACCAAACATTTGAAAATGACTGCCCAACCGTTCACATTTAACGTACAATAACATAGGTTATCGAGCACTCTATATCCTTTGATGATTACAAATGGTCCACCTCTCTTTTAGACCCTAGAATGTTGTACATAATGTATCTCTACGTAATCAATGGTCAAGATTGAAGCACGCCGTTTGTGAGGTGCTGGGTCCACCTAGTAGGTACGGACGTGAGTGGACGATCAGGCCCATGATCTGATCACCATCTAGACAGTGGTTTTTCAATTGCGTGTTGCATGTGGACCAGTAGAAGTGGGCAGGATCCGACCCGACTCGTCAGATCCGACTAGACTGAACCGGTCGGATCCAATCTGACCCGAACCGAAAGCCGGGGTTGGGTCGGATCGAGTAGACCCACTTGGATCCGACGCCAAACCGAGTCGAGTTCAGGTCATGTAGCAAATCGATTCTATCCGGACTGGAATCGAGTAGTATAAAGTCAGATTTTACATTTAACAAAAAAAAAAAAAACCTTTGCCATTCTTCTATCCGAACCCTAACCCTACCCGAGCCGGCGCCGTCAGATGAACCTTTGTGGCGTGTAATAGCTGCAACCATACTAGCTTTCCTGTCCTGCTGGTTGGAGCACGACCAGCGAATAGGGCCTGACCTGGTTTTGAGGTCCTACCTGGTGTGAGAGAATACTTTGGGTTGCTGACCCGAGTTCAACGGACGGCCTGGCGTAATGCCGCACCGCAGCCCGAGCCGACTTCTTCTCATTCCCTCCTTTCTCTCCTCCCCTCTCCCTCTTTCTCTCCTGATTTTCAGCCCTCCTCTCCTTATTTTTCTCCCTTTTTCTCTCTCGATTTCCCTCTTGTTTCCTTTCTAGCAGTAGAGTCTCTAGCTCGGCTTGACTCAGCCAAGTTTGAATCGACCAGACCCACTTAACTCGATCCGACTCGGTTTTGCTCACTGAGTCGGACTCGGTTCGGGTTAGGCTAATAAGGAATCGGTTTGGATCGAGTTAGCTCTGTTGGACTCAGTCTCGAATCGGATCAAGTTCGAGTAAGGTACTTGCAAAAACCGGATCGAGTTGAGTTGGACCTAATCCGGTCCAACTGGACTCAGATGCCACACACCATGCATACACATCATATCATATGACGGGAAGCGGATTGGGTGGTGATCCCAACACCACCCAGAAAGGTGGTGATGGGCGCAGTGGGACCCACCGTGATGTATTTGTTTTATCCCTACCGTTCATCCAATTTTCCATCTCATTTTAAGGCATGATCCCAGAAATTAAGAAAATCAAAATCTCAGGTGGACCACACCACAGGAAACAGTGGTGATTGAATGTCTGCCATAAAAATTGCTTGGGGCCCATATATGAAATTTTTGGATTGAGCTGATATTTGTGTTTTCCCTTCATTCAGGTTGGTCTGATCTTTTCAACAGGTTGAATGAAAAATAAACATTACAGTGGTGCCACACCGCCTTCCTCTCGTTCCTTCCTTCTTTCTCTCCTCCTCTCCCTCTCTCTCCCAATTTCCCTCATCTCCTTCTTTCTCCCTTTCTCTCTCGATTTTCCTCTTATTTCCTTCCTAGCACTAGAGTCTCTAGCTCGGGTTGACTCAGCCCAGTTCGAATCGACCAGACCCACTTAACTCGATCTGACTTAGTTTTGCTGACCAAGTAGGACTCAGTTCGGGTCAGGCTAACAAGGAATCGGTTCGGATTGAGTTAGCTCTACTGGACTCAGTCTCGATCGGATCGAGTTCGAGTAAGGTACCTGCAAAAACCGGATCAAGTCGAGTTGGACCTAATCCGGTCCAACTGGACTCAGATGCCACACACCATGCATACGCATCATATCATATGACAGTAAGCGGGTTGGGTAGTGATCCTAACACCACCCAGAAGGGTGGTGATGGGTGCAGTGGGGCCCACCGTGATGTATTTGTTTTATCCATGCCGTTCATCCAATTTTCCATCTCATTTTAAGGCATGATCCCAGAAATTAAGAAAATCAAAATCTCAGGTGGACCACACCACAGAAACCGTGGTGATTGAATGTCTGCCATAAAAAATTGCTTGGGGGCCATAAAAGTTTTGGATCGAGCTGATATTTGTGTTTTCCCTTCATTCAGGTCTGTCTGATCTTTTCAACAGGTTGGATGGAAAATAAACATTACAGTGGGCCCTAGGAAGGTTTCAACAGTGAGTGTCATTATTCCACTGTTTCCTGGAGTGTGGTCCAGTTGAACTTTGGATCTGCTTAATTTTTTGACTCATGCCCTAAAACGAGCTGGCAAAATGGATGAACGGTGCAGATATAAAACACATAAATCTCGGTGGATCCCACAGGGTCCAACACTAGTACTTGGCTAGGTGGTGTTGGTGTCACCACCCAATCTGCTTCCTATATATAATCCGATGAGCAGATCGATGTAGGGCTACTGCCTGCAGGGATGATCGATGTGGGGCCCACTACAAGGTTAATCATCATTTCTGACAACGTTCGCCCATTTAATTCCGTACCCACCATGCACAATAATAGACCATAAACTCTACGATGAGCTGATCCTAGACCCACTGGCTGCATGGTTTATGTGGGGCCCACCCACCAAAAAGATTAAACATCACCACATTCACCTTTTTGGGCCCACCATCCAACGCACATTTGATCTGAACATGACAGCTGATATGGACCACGGCACTTGCTGCAAGATGTGTGTGTGGCCCACCAAGCAGGTTAGTCACCACCACATCATGATTCCAAGATTTCGTATGACTCATAACCCAATATAAAAGGTCCACATTATCATCTCTGCCCCACCTCTAACCGTTGGATTGGAAAACATTAAAAATTAGAAGGTCCAATATTACTTGATGTTTTATGGCCATTCATTTCCTCTCCGGAGATTCCTCCAGATAAATGGTCAGGATTGTTTGATCACGATAATTTTCCAGTGTGACCCATCCGAGATAGAGCCTAAGGGATGATGGGTCCAGATCTTGACATCTTGTACACTTTTCCCACGTGTTAAAAAAAATAAAGTCAAATGTAATAAGTGAAAATAAAGAAGCGACTAACACTTCATTCCAACAGCTATTTATTGTTTTTCCACTTCTTCTGTCTTAGATATTCCCGTGAAGCTGTAAATTCTCTTTTCTTACTCTGTCCTTCTAGTAAATAAATAAATAAATAAAAATCCTACGCTTTCCATGGACCACACAATAAATTACTGGAGAAAAGATCCAGTGCACTAGATCACTATAATGTTATAGTGCTCCGCGTTACATTGAGACACTTGGATGGTCTGATCGAGTGATCTGGGTTGTCCATTAGGTCCAGAGCACATTCGATGTGCTCCAATGCAAAATTTACATGAATCGGGCAATTCCAACCATTCGATCATTAGTTTAAAAACTAGATGGTCCCAAATATTGACTGAAATAATCAATAAGCTGTTGATTTGTTGGGGTAGATCATTGATCAAGTATGGACATGTTTAACCATCATTTCATTGGTTAGAAAAAGGTATCCATAAAAACGAAGGCTTGGTGTTATTTTTGCCTAGTCTCTCAAATAATATGGGCTGAACCTTTTTAATTCTTTTTTTCATGGGCTGAACCTAATGAATGGCCTTGATTGATTGATCGGGTAGTTCAAGTGTCCGGATGCAACTAGTAACACTACAAGGGAACTCATATAATGTATATGTGTGTGGTATATTGGATGGTATCATTAAGGAATAATTGGGTCAAAGCTGCGATTACCTGATATTTTGACAAAACTCTAAAATACTTAGACCAATGAAATATTCAAATCATAAAGATATATTTCTCTATGCATAAGAGCTGTCTTCTATCTCTAAAAGAATTTTCTACTATTTATTTTAAAACTAAGCGAGGGATTGTTGAGGTTTTGTTTTGTTTTGTTATATATATATATATATAATTTTGAAATTTTTTATTTCCCACTAAAATGAATTTGAAAAAACCAAGGGAAAATTATTATTTTTGTTTAGTCTCATATTAGATTGAGTGGGAGAAAACTTTTCTTTTGTAAGTGTTTGAGCATGGAGTATTCTTACTTAGAAAAATGGAGGAAGAGATGATTGGTTTGTGTATGCATCAGAACACATGTACGCGCACACGCACTCATGCTCGGTCTCGGGCTTGGGCAAGGGCTTAGGCACGAGCATGAGCGAGGGTGTGGGCAGTGTTGTTGTAGTGGAATTAGATGACACACTTTGCACTTTGCACGTGCCCATCGTGTCCTAAGGTGGTTGCTTGCTCGCAATCTTATACAAACCGTTGCGAGACGGTGCGAGAGAAGGCGTGAAGTGGTTTGGGCTATATAAGCTGCTGGAAATGGTCGGATTAGTGGATCCAAAATCATTGACCGTTTTTTAGAATAGCCGGTAGCCTCAATAGGTAAAACGGTTCGAAAACGGATGGCCCTGGATGATCAACGGTCAAATTGGTGATTTAAGGATGTGAAACGTTTGGAATTTAGTGTTAATGGTTAGAAACATTTTGCAAACATTTTGAATCATAGATGACCACCTGACAATGGTCCACACCCCAGTGCTATATAAACTGGACCTATAGGTCTAAAATAATCCAAGTCCAACCAACTCAATCCGATTTGATCTCTCCAAGTTTTTCCTTTTAAGATTATTCAAGAAGAGCCTCATTGAGTGATTCAAATCCTATTTCAATCGCTGAGTTCGATCACTCAACAAATTTGCCATGGTTCGAACTGCATTAATCGAGTCCTTAAGTATGCCCCTTCATGATTGTTGCACGCAGGACCTTAAGAAAAAGGTCTGTCTTATCCTAGAAGCAATTCTCCTGTAACCCCATCAACCGTCTCAATATCAATCGAGAAGGGGGCGAATCAAACTTCAAGGATATCATATTATATACATGATTCAACGTGGTGTCAATTTTATTTTATTTTTTCAGTTTTCAATATTATTTAAGAAATATTTTCCAACATGATGTGATAGGAAGACTTCTTTTGTTGAAGCAATTTTGCTTGTTGATATAACACATAATATGCAAACTTTTCGAAGGGTTCTCCTAATAGCCCAATCTCTGGATCACCATTTTCATATCAGGTTTTAAGCGAGTACCTGCTCCAGTACTTTTCTTTTCAATTTTCTTCTTCTATGTCACTCCAGTAACAATCATCACAATCACACATATCCCACCAGATGTGTTTATTATTTTGGTGACACCAATCAATGTAGGAAATACTGAGAGGATGGTAGTTCGTTGTATTTTTAGTGAGTATGAGGTTGCATTCAGGCAGTGGTGTGGAGAACACCTTTTCTTCATCAGTGGATGTGAGAAAATGAATTTCCATAGAACCTTCCTACTTACATATATTGATTGAGTATTTTAGGTCCTAGGCCGTGGTATGAAGTTGTTCATAATTAAGTTGTGTGTGTGTATATATAGGAATGCTCACCTTCGCACCTTATTACGTGAGCACCCGTGCGCACCTTTGTACACGTGTCTTACACCTTTGTACACGTGTCTTAGGCACAAAATCTGAATGGTCTACGTAATGCGGCACCCATTGAAACCTCACAAGCCGAACTTTCAGCTGGACACGAAAATTTAGTGGGTCATGGCAAAAGGAAATAATTTCCTCCATTGATATACATTTCTCTTTGCTAGCTATGGCCCACCAGAGTTTTGGATCAGGCTAAAAATTAGGCCCATAAAGTTTCAAGTGGTGCCGCATCACGTGGACGGTTCAAACAAAGCTACTACTATTTTTTTTTTTTTGAATATTTTAACAAATGCAAAAGAATGAAAATAACAAATTATTTTCAAAATATTACAAACTCATATATCTAAAAATCAGCATAAAAATTTGCACTTCTATATATTGAACAAATATTTAAGAAATGTTAGCTTAATTTGGGAATTATCTTCACCTGTGGACTATGAGTTACTACTTATAATCATACAAGAACTTTAAAAAAATGATCATATATAATATATTCATTCACTTTGTGAAATAATTACTTTATCTTTAAAATTTATATTTCTAAAAAAAACAACAATATTTTATTACAAATAGACAACTTAAGTGGCATCTTTGTGCCCGTCCGTTTCTTTTCGATATTGTGGTCCACTATCAGAATGAATCCGTCTGATTTTCGGGCCACTGTCATGGTTATTTTCTAGAAATATTTCGCCTTGTAATACTCAGCTATATTTTCTTTTAATCCAAGCGTACCCTAGTGGATGAATCAAACATGCAAACATAATCTTAGAAAGATTTATAGTATCTGAATGCGCCCCCACATGGGGCCCACTAAGATTGACCAATAACCTCTAACATACGTCCTTAAACAATGCATTGTTTTAGCAATTAAAAATTAATCATTTTAACCAATAGTACCACTGCATGTGGTACCGCAGCGTGTTTCCTGCTGACATACCACTTATGGCAACATGCAAAAGAGGATCGTCCTTCCACGGGATGCGTACTGACACTACCAGTGCTTTGTGGGCCCCACAATCATGTATGTGTTTTATTTATGTTGTACATTCATTTTGAATGATTATTTCAAAGCATTAGCACAAAAATGAAGAAAGATTAATTCAAATATCAGGTGAACCACACCACAGAAAATAGTGGTAATTAATTGAGCGCTACCATGAAAAACTGTGTGGGAACCGATTTTTATTTATTTATTTTCTTCATCTAACCCGTTGGTTAGGTCACAAGACCTATGTGAAAGGAAAACACAAATTTAAGCTTCATCGAAGCCTTTAGTAGTGGGTGTTCAATTGTTATGTTTTATGTGGTGTGGTCTATTTGAGATTTTACTTAGCCTCATTTGAGCTCGTGCCTTAAAATGACAAAATGAATGGATATCGTGGATAATGTTGTAATAAATGTCTTAAATCTAGTTTATTATTGAGACTGTCGATGGCATCGACAGTCTGTTCGATGTCACCTTCGATGACATCGAACAGTTCTCGATCACATATTGATGTTTTCTGAATTTTTTTAAGTTGGTCGTTGGACTAACTGGGTACTTTTTTCGTGCCATTGATGAGTGTTCGATGCCATCGAGAATTTTCGAAAAATCATGTTTTGTCATTGGACAGTTGAGGTGTTAATTCGATATCATCGACAGAGCTTCGATGGCATCGACAGGATTAGTTCGATGTCATCGACAGGGCTTCAATGGCATCAATAGATTTCGCGCAAATTTTTCGCAAAATCGTGAAATTGTGGGATTTGTTTCCGATTTCATTTGAGATTCTTTCCAAAGCTATATATATGGGTGTAAACGGGATTGAGAGGTATTGTAAGAGTTTCTAAATTGTCGTAGGTTTCAAAGGGATGCAGCAAGGGTATGATTTAAGGTTGTTCGAATCGGGTAAGCTTTCTCTTTATAATTTCTGCTTTCATAGTGATCATTTATCGCTTTGTCCCGTTGTTTTTTTCCATAAGAGTTTTTCCACGTTAAAAATCTCTATGTTCTCTTTGTGTTTGCTTGATACTATTGGATTGCTATCCTAGATTCGTCTCTGTGTGCTTCCACGATCCCCCAACAGATAAAACACATACATCACGGTGGGCCCACTGAGCACCGTCTGGTGGTAAGTTGCACACTACTGGTAGTATCAGTAGGCAATCTGTGTCCACTTTGATGAAACTGTTTTAACCTACTTACCCACGGCTACGTTGAGTTAGACAATCGGTTTTTCATTGATTTTAACCTGCATGGGAGGCTATTTTCATAGTATGATCGTCCTGTACAAGAGACACCTTTGCCCTTGGTGTTCAGTTCTTATTTCAGAAACTACATCTTTTAATGAGAGCCAATGCCTCCATCATGTGGACCACTTCCAAGGGGGTGGATTAGGTGAGGAAAGGGTAATAGCTCAACGGGTGAGGCTTTGACTGTGGGGCCCACTTTGATGTATGTGTTACATATCCACTCATCTGTTTTGCCGGATCGTTTTAGGACATGATCCACTCAGCTCTAAATTTTAGCTCTAAATTTTAGGGGGACTACACAGAAAGGATTGAATTTCCACCATTTAAAACTTTTTGAAGCCCAAAAATTTCAAATCAAGCTGCCATTTGTGTTTTCCCTTCATTAAGGTCGGTATGATCTCACCAACAGGTTGGATGACAGATAAACATTACAGTCAGCCTTAAGAAGTTTTTAACGTTAGGCGTTCAATCACCACTATTTTACTGTGGTGTGGTCCACTAGAGATTTGGATCTACATCAATTTTGGGCCCATGCTCTAAAATGAGTTAGAAAAATGGATGGACGATGTAGATATACAACACATAAATTAAGGTGGGCCTCTCAGTTAGGGCCTTACCTACTGATCTATTACCCCTATCCGCCTGCGAAGGCAAATTGCTTGTGCCCCCACCCAGATGAAGTTCCTGTGGTAAGAAGTAGGGGTGCACACGGGTTGGTTCGGTCTGGCTCTGGTGTGAAACCGGAACCGATCCGTTCCTAACGGTTCTAGGATATTCGGAACCGGAACCGGACCGTTAGCACCCGAGAACCGAACTGGTTCGGTTCCGGATCGGTTCTACGGTTCTGGGCTTTTTATAATTCAACCCAATTGCATGTTTTATTTTATTATTCAGCCCATGTCCATTCATGTTGTGATCCATTTGATGAATGATTTAGATATTATATAAGGTGTGCAAAAATACATTTATAGAAACAATTAAATGGTGCATTATAAACCATAAATCATGAGTCAAATATGAAAACAATGAAAGGGTTCCTGGTTCGGTTTCAAGTTCAGTTCTAGGTTCGGTTTTACGGTTCGGTTGTATGGATCGTTTATGGTTCGGTTCGGATCTACATACTCCCAAACTGAGAATCGAACCAATGTAATCGGTTCTTTAATTTTTGGAACCGGAATGGATGCACTCTAGAATAGAACCTGACTAAACCGGACCTTTCGGTTGGTTTCAGTCCCGTTCCATGGTTCTACCGGTTCGATGTGCACCCCTAGTAAGAAGATATGTGAGGCCCACAGAGATGACGTCAGTTTCTCTAGCTTCCAATAAGATAGGGAAAAAAAAAGATAAGGCAGATGTAAAACTCAGGAGGGCCACACCACAGGAAATAGTGGGGATTGAACGCTCACCGTTGAAGACTTTGCCAGGACCGCAGAAGTTTTAGATCAGTATGATGTTTGTGATTACAGTTTATACCAATGAGAATGAACGCGGTTTGGATGTCATACCAGCATCATGGTACGCTTCAGGAAATTTTCAACGGCAGACATTTCCGTTCTCATTGTTTCCTTCCGTGTGACCCACATGAATTTTTGATCTGCCTGATTTTTAGATTGCTGTCATATTGTGAGATTGAGAAACCGATAGACGGATTTCTCACAGCATCTTCGTTAGCCCCACATAGCTTCGGACATCAGGAATTTCCTGTGGTCGAGGGGCACAGGCAATTCTCATCTTCGCCCACCTCGTGATAGGACGTTGATTGCCTGCGACCCAACACCCCAAGTTACTGCCGTCAGAAGCTCGGTGAGGCTCACCGAGATGTTTGTGAGAAATTCATCCTGTCCATCCATTTTACCAGATCATCTAAGGACATGAGCCCAAAAATAAATCTGATCTAAAATTCAAGTGTACCACACAACAGAAAACAGTGAGAATTGAACTTGCCTAAGAAACATTTGTTGGGCTATAAATGTCTTGGATCCAGCTAATATTTTTGTGTTTTCAGTTCATCCTAGTGGAAATGACCTTATGAGCGGTTTGGATGACATATAAACATCAGTGTGTACCTACGAAGGTTCCAACGGTAGGCATTTCTCTCCTGTCATGTGGCCCACTTGACTTTTGAATCCACTTCATTTTTGGGCTCATGTCCTAACATGAAATGAAAAAATTGGACGGATGCCATGGATTTCTCAAAAACATCACGGTGGGCCCCACCTAGCTTCTGAATGCATGAGCTTGGGTGGTAGGCAATCCCCATACTACCTAATCAACCTGGCTCTAAAAAATCCTGCCAATCCAAAACTCAGGTAGGCCACATTACGTTAAATCATGGTTAAAACCTTATTATTGGATTAGATAGAATATATTAAATGCAGTGGGCCCACATACAATGGAAGTTTTTAAACGGTAGCCGTTTCCATCCCAATTGTTTCCTGTGGTGCGGCCCACCTCACCGGCCTAGTTTCTGTGCATTATGGATAAGTACATGGAATACAAATAATGGACGGATTGGATGTCATTAAAACATCACGGTGGGCCCCACATCCAAACATGGAGAAGTTTGTAGTGGATTCCTACGTGGAAACGTATCTCTGCCGTTCACGTAGGGAGCTGGAGACGGTTGAATTAGGAGGCCGCTTGCGTAGGCGTTTGCGTAGAATATCTCATTCCACGTTTATGAAATCGGATTGCGTACTGAGTTACTCAGTACGCTCTTATCGTACGGAGTAAACTCAGTTAGGCCCACCTTGAATGTATGTTGTCTATCTACACCGTCCATCCATTTTTTCATCTAATTTAAGGGGTTGAGCCCAAAATTGAAGCATATCCAAAAATCAAGTGGATCATACCACAGGAAACAGTAAGGATAATGATTTCCACCGTTGAAACCTTTCTAGGCCCCACGGTGATGTTATTTGTCATCCAACCTTTCATAAGATCATACAGACATAGACGAAGGGAAAACACAAATATAAGCTTGATCCGAAACTTCTGTGGCCCTCAAGAATTTTTCAACAGTAGACGTTCAATTCAACTTTATCATGTCGTGTGGTCCATTTGAATATTTTATATACTTCATTTTTTAATTCATGCCGTAAAATTATCTGATAGAATTGATGAACGGAGCGGATCAGATACATAAAGCATGGTGGACCTCACAGAGTTTACTCAGTACGCTAAGCGTAGTGAGTTACTCACTAGTCACTACGCAATCCGCTTCCACATTTTATTATGTGGGGCCCACTATGGTGTGTCTGACATGCCCAGTGTACCAAAGATAAGGCTGATTAAAAACTCAGGTGGGCCCACCGTAAAATCATTCCTATTGTCTAAAATCACGTGGCGTATCACCATATAAAAAATTCAATATGGAATGTTTTAATGGGTGTCCTCATCCCCACTGTTCCCTGTGATGTGACCCACCTGTGATTTGGATTGGCCTAATCTCTGGGAAACTGCATGAAATTGAAGGGCTTCACCTGATGGATGGAGTGGATGCGAACCCTACATCATGGCGGGCCCCATACAGATGGTCCTGTCCTTACCCCACGCAGATCTTAAGGACTATATGTGTGGGTGATCGGAACCGTTGAAAAGGTTGAACTGACTATGAATAAACTGTGGGGAAAATGTGGTTTGCTAAAATGGTCTATCAATACAATCTAAGAATATTTTAAATCATAGAATCTTCAACGGCTTAAATTCAACTTCATTTTTCAATGGGTATGCTAATTTTTACAAGAAAATCGAGCCGACCATGGCCTATCCATTGTGGGGCCCACCTCTTGGAGTAGGGCCTACGACCAATCCACACGGTGGAACCACCGGACTCAGATTTCATTAAGTAGTCCTCAGACTACCTTCCATTTCCCCAAATAATTGTAGAAAAAGCAACGGTCCTCGCATGACTTTGGTCAACACACGGTGGGCCCCACCTATCATAAAAAGTATTGAAATTTTTATTCTAGCTTATTGAATACTTTAAGGAAGGGTTAGACTCCTATGATAGTTCACCACCATAAACCATGGTGCATTAATCAACCATGCAAATGGCACCACTGCACGGTAAATCCAAACCATTCAAATGGCTGATCCAGTTATGGACGGAGCATAACCCAAATTTGGTGGTGAAATGATGGGCATGCATCCTCACATGTGAAACTCATGTGCGGCAATCCTGACGGCTGAAATTATGAGGCACAATGTGGATGGCGTATGTCTCTAAAATCATACTAATCAAGCAATCCTCACCGTCCAATTGATTTCTATTTAAATGGATGGTTAAAATATTAAGTTGTTTCTATCATCTTGTCGGTGTGAAATTTTGGTTGTACTCCGTTTACAACTAGGTCAGCAATTTTCGGTGCAACTATTAAATGGTGAAGAAGGAGCAACGAACACTTCTAAATTGGTTGTGAACCATCACAGTAGCCCGGTAAGGAATACAATGGGAAAAGCCCAAAACACCTGCAATCAGGCGTACGGCACTGACAATTTATACTCAGGTGGGCCTCAATCTACAAAAGAAATGGACGACTAATAACCTTTTTTTAGCCACCCATTTGTCTTTGTGCGTACAATGTGGGCCCCAAAGGAGTTAAATGGTCTAATTTCTGGGCCAGAAGATCTGACCAGTGAGCCCCATGTGATGGAAAGTTTGAATTGCACATGTGCTACACTGTCACATGTATTTAGGGCAATGTTTAGATTCCTGATTTGGCCGGTATTGTATTGTTGTGTATGGAGTCATCTATCACATCATATGTTTCAAAGGGTTTATTTGGTGCTGAAGTAATGAGAAAAGTGCGGATATTAAGGATGAAAATGGAGTAGATGAGTGTCTTGGTGGGGTGATATATATAGCGGGTCGTAAACACTTTCATGGCAAAGATGGAACAGAGAAAACCCAATTAAAGGTGGAAATGATTTAGACCATTAGGTATCTCGCAAATTGGGATGAATTTTTCGGCATATTTACGCAAAGATGGATGTGATAAGATCGATCACTGTCTTCCTCAAGGATAACTACTCTGAATTCATGGAGCTTCTCTGGAGTCCTTAAGGAGACTTCTCGGAATTCATGAGAAAAAAATGCAAAGAAAATAAAAATAAAATTATATAAAATTCGTAATTTGAGTGATTGATGAAATAAACGAAGAGAAGTTTTGGAATCAAATTACAACTAAAACTCCTAGAAATCTCTGACTTACTATAGATAGTAAACTTATTATTTATAGATAGTCGTGATGTCTACCAAGGTGCATGGTTTTCAACTAAAAATAGTAAGTGTCCTATTTGCCCGAACCATGATGTTCTCCTAATTATTCTAAGCACTTTTTATGTTGGGTGCAACTCCTAAAGCCCAATGGATGAAGAGTTATATTCAAACTAAAACTTATTATAAATAGTAAAAACGAAAATAAAACGAGATTTCGACCATCGATCTGATGGTATTTTGCAAATTCGGCATGGGCAACCTAGCATAGCATGTTGGGTGGCTAAAGTAGCTCATCCTACCCTAAAATCAAATATGGTACATCCGATAGTTCATTCCAGTTTACGATGTATGTTTGTTTTAAGTTCTGACGGTTTGGATCACTTCCGCTTCCAATCAGGGCTTTTTTGATTAATCTTGGCCATGAAACTGTCCGCAACCCGCTCTACATCACATATTATATATGATTTTGGGTAGGAGGACCTACTTAAGCCAACCAACTTGCTATGCTGGGTTGCCCATGTCAGATTTGCGAGATTCCATCGAATTGATAGTCAAAAGTCTTATTTAATTTCATTTTTACTATAAATAGTAAGTTTTAGTTCGATTATAACCATCGATCTTTTGAGTTGTAGAAGTCGTGCCCAACATAAAAATGGCGTAGAAAAGTTAGTAGAATAATATGGTTAGGCCAAATTGAATACTTACTGTTTTTAGTTGAAAACCACTAGGAATAGATGTTGTTTATAAATAGTGAGTTTACTATTTATAGTAACTCACGTTTTTAAGGTGTTTGAAAACTCCATCCTAGATTTGAATTCCTTATTTAAAGATTTGTTTAAATCTTCAATCAAGTTATTTTAATTTTATTAGGAATTATTTTTGCTTTTATCTCTCATGAATTCGAGTAAGCTTTATGAGGAGTCCAGAGAACTCCTTGGCTACAGAGTAGTTATCCCTTGAGGAAGACGGTGATTGACCCCATAACATTCCTACTTGTGCCCTGACCACACCCTGAAGGGCGGGGGCTTGAGCCATTAAACTTGGCCCACGAGCTAGAGTCGGGCTTGATATCTAAGCTTGTTGTTCTAGCCAGGCCGGTCAATGCCAATGATGAATAGCCCCGCTTGGCCAATTGTCTTTGTGTGTGCCATAGTAGACATTAATAATGTAAACTATAGAATATGTATAATAATGCATACGGTAATACCAAGAATTCTATGGACCCCACTTTACATGATGAATAATATATTAATACACTTATTAAAGTTCATGCATATTGTGAAAATTTGAATTGAGATATAGTGTTAGTTGATGCATGATCTTATTTGACACCGGTGTACCCTAGAAAAGCTTTGATACTTTGGGCCCACAAGAATCCCAAAGGCCTGACAAGTAGCAGCCTCAATAAAATGTTGGGATGCCTTGCACAAACCTTAGGATCTAGCCTCCCGAAACAAACCAGAATTATGGATAATAAAGCAATGAAATAAATCAAAGCATCAATCACACCCACACAAGAGATTTTTACGTGGAAAACCCTCAAAGAGGTAAAAACCACGGGACCTCGTCCAGATCAACAATCCACTATGAAGTAGAACGTTTACAACCTTCTTCACTCACGCAGGAGTGGATAAACAATAAGAGAAATAGAGAAAACGGAGAGATCTAACCGATTACGAGGACATAGAAGCGCTGAGATGTAGATTGCAAAGTAGAGAACCTCCACGAGCAGAACCTCCCTTTTATAAGCTTCCTCTCTCTCTTTCTCCCTCTCTCTCACCTTTGATAGTCCTAAACCCTTTAGCAAATACCTTGTAAAGCTTTAGGAAACCCTCTTGTTATTTTTGTGATACCTAAAAAACCCTAGGCAACCCCTTTTATAGTTTTAGGAAACTCCTTTCCGCATCCCAGTTGCGAAAGGACTCAAATCCGCAGTTTCGCGCAAAATCGCGGAACAAACTGCGTAACCTACGACTAGTCCTGGAAATTCCAGGACTGGTCTTAGCCTCCTACGACTGGTCGTAGCTCACCTACGACCGGTCGAATCTCACCTACGACTGGTCGAAGACCTCCGAGAAAAACAGCACGAACTCGCTGGACTTTGAGTCGTGCCAGGGCTCGAACCTACGACTGGTCGAGCGCCTCCCACGACCGGTCGAGCGGGGCTCAGGACCGGTCGAAGACGGGAAAAAAATCCTATCAAATCTCCCCCTTTTTGACCCAGGAGGGATCCACCTTCTTCAAGCCAGCCAGGTTTCTACAAACCTCGAACTTGCCCTTGAGCAAAGCCTTGGTCATCATGTCTGACCCATTATCGTCCGTGTGGACTTTCTCAAGCTGTAACACCTTCTGTTCCAAAGTATCCCTGATCCAGTGATACCGAATCTCTATGTGCTTCGACTTGGAATGCTGACTTGGATTCTTGCTCAAGTGTATAGCACTCTGACTATCGCAATAGACCACGTGCTCCTCCTGCTTTAGGCTAAGTTCCTGTAGAAACCTTTTCATCCAAAGCATCTCTTTACATGCTTCTGCGACTGCAATGTATTCGGCCTCTGTCGTCGACAATGCTACGACCTTCTGTAGCTTGCTCTGCCAAGAAACCGCTCCCCCTACAAACGTGAACATGAACCCCGATGTAGACTTCCTAGAGTCTATGTCACCTGCCATATCTGCATTTGTGTAGCCCTCTAACACAGGTTTTCCGTCACCATAGCATAGGCTCAACCTGGATTTGAGCCTCTTAGATACCTCAGTATCCACTTTACCGCTGCCCAATGCTCTTTGCCAGGATTGACAAGATACCGGCTGACAACACCAACCGCATTGCTATGTCTGGGCGTGTACACACCATAGCATACATCAAACTTCCTACTGCTGACGCGTAGGGTATTTTCTGCATCTCTTCCACCTCTTCCTTCGTCTTGGGACACTGCCTGTCGCTCAATTTGAAGTGACCATCCAGTGGAGTACTAACCGGCTTTGCTGCATTCATATTGAACCGCTCAGGACTTTCTCAATATACCGCTCTTATGACAGCCAAAGCTTCCTGCTGCCTCTGTCACGGGTTATCTCCATTCCTAGGATCTGTCTAGCCGGGCCCAAGTCTTTCATCGCAAAAGACTTGCCCAACTCCTGTTTCAGCCTGTCAATCTTCTTGATGTCTTTTCCCATGATGAGCATGTCATCAGCATATAACAGCAGAACTAAGAAATCACCATCTGAGAACTTACGCGTGAACACACAGTGGTCCGACTCCGTTCTGTCATACCCATGCTGTAACATGAACGAATCGAACTTCTTATACCATTGCCGTGGAGCTTATTTCAGCCCATACAAGCTCTTCTTCAGCCTACAACCATATGCTCCTTGCCCTTGACTTCGAACCCCTCTGGTTGGTGCATGTAGATCTCTTCTTCCAGGTCACCATGGAGAAAGGCAGTTTTAACATCTAACTGCTCTATCTCCAGATCCATGCTAGCCGCCAACCCAAGCAACACCCGTATGGATGTCATCTTCACCACTGATGAGAATATCTCCTCGAAGTCTATGCCTTTCCTCTGACCAAACCCTTTCACCATAAGTCTGCCCTTGAACCTCGTCTGTGAATTCTTCTGCTCAATCTTCTTCCTGAACACCCACTTGTTGCTCAGAGCTTTCTTGCCCTTAGGCAGTTTTACCATGTCATAGGTGTGGTTCTTATGCAAGGATTCCATCTCCTCTTGCATAGCTTTCAACCACTCCCCCTTATGCTCGTCGGCTAGGGCTTCAGAATAATCTTCTGGCTCTCCCCCATCGGTTAGCATAATGTACTCATGCGGCGAGTACCTCTTGGACGACTGTCTGTCCCTAGATGACCTCCTCACCTGTGGCTTAACAGGTGGATCAAGTGGGGGCTGCTCCCCTGGTCCATCTTCTGAAGGAACTCCCTTGTCCTCTGCACCTTGCTGTACTCCCCCGTCATCAGGCACCACGGGAGGAGTAATCGGATCCATGTCCTCTAGCTCACCTGAACTAGGCTGGTTCTTCTCTGGCTTACCAATGTCTTCGATACACTGATCTTCAAAGAAAACCACATCTTTGCTCCTGACGAGCTTCTTCTCGGTCAGATCCCATAACCTGTAACCGAATTTTTCATCACCGTACCCTAAGAACACACACTGCCTGATCCTCATATCGAGCTTGGACCTCTCGTCCTTTGGTACGTGAACGGATGCCCTGCATCCAAACACCCTGAGATGACTGTACGATGGATCATGTCCAGTCCACACCTTCTCAGGCACTTCTCCATTCAATGGGGCTGATGGAGACCTGTTTATCAAATACACCGCCGTGCGCATTGCTTCTCCCCAGAACGTCTTGGGTAACTTCGCATGGGATAACATGCATCTGATTCTCTTAACAATGGTGCGATTCATTCGCTCAGCTACACCATTATGCTGGGGGGTCTTGGGAACCGTCTGTTCATGCCGTATACCCTGGGACTTGCAGTACTCGTGAAAGTCGCCAATGTATTCACCACCATTGTCAGTGCGGATGCACTTCAATGGTCTACCTGTCTCTCTCTCAACCATAGCATGAAACACTTTAAACACACCAAAGACCTCGTCCTTGGATTTCAAAGCATAAACCCAAACCCTCCTAGATGCATCATTTATAAAAGTAACAAAATACAATGCCCCACCCAAGGTTTTTGTCCTCATAGGACCACAAACATCAGAATAAACCAAATCTAATGCATGCACTTTATTAACATGAGAAGCAGTTTTAACGAATAAAACTCTATGCTGTTTCCCTGATAAACAATCAAGACAGGTTTTAAGAGGCATACCTGTCACGTCTGGAAGGAGCTGCTTCTTTGCTAGTACCTGAATCCCTTTTTCACTCATGTGGCCTAGACGCCTGTGCCACATGTCAATAGCTGAATCTTCCGCTGCGTTCAACCCACCCTTGCATACACTGACACTTGCCTTGTACAGGGTGCAACACTTCTTTCCTCTGGCTGCGACAACGAACCCTTGATGAGCTTCCAGCGCCCACCAGCGAACCGGCTTTCATAGCCATCATCATCCAGCCTTCCCGTCGACATCAAGTTGAAGCGAAGGTCTGGGATATGCCTCACATCCCTGAGAACCAATGTGCAGCCCACATCAGTTTTCACACAAATATCACCAACTCCCACGATCTTTGATACACCAGAATTTCCCATCCTCACGGTCCCTAAGTCGCCCGACTTGTAGCTTGTGAAGAAGTCCCTGTGCGGAGTCGCATGAAAAGAAGCTCCCGAGTCAATCACCCAATCGGTGTCCTGACTCGTATCTGTGAGACACACATCATGATCTGCTGAAAGAATAATAACAACGTCGCCATCTAAAGCGACCGCAGTGGAATCTGATTCATCTTCCTTCCCTTTTCCTTTCTTGTCGTTCTTACGACATTCATGCTTATAGTGGCCCTTCTTGCCACAATTCCAGCATTCAACATCTTTTCTGTTGCTCGACTTGCCTCTTGATTTATCTCGGGCCTTCCCGCCCTTCCTGTTCTTTCCTCTTCCCCGTTCCTGCGTCACAAGAGCCTCTTGCTGAGTAGACCCCTGAGACTTCCTCCTTGTCTCTTCATTAAAGAGACAGCTAGTTACCTGTTCCATGGATATCTTTCCGTCTGGCGCGGAGTTACTTAGAGACACCTCCAATGTCTCCCAACTGTCAGGCAATGAACTAAGCAATAGTAAAGCCTGCAATTAATCATCCAGGACCATCTTTATAGAGGTGAGTTGGTTCACTATATTGCTGACCTCATTCATGTGCTCGGCTACAGAACCACCATCCTTGAACTTGAGATTCACAAGTCGCCTTATCAGAAATATCTTATTACCGGCTGTCTTCCTCTCATACAGCCCTTGTAATTTTAGCCATAGGCTTTCGGCTGAGGTTTCCGTAGACACATGGTGGAACACAGAATCATCCAACTATTGTTTAATAAACCCCACCGCCTTTCGGTCCATCTTCTTCCAATCATCATCAGTCATATCCTTGGATTTTGCTGATATGCCTGAGATTGGAGAATATAGGTCCTTGCAATAAAGCAAGTCCTCCATCTTAGCCTTCCATATGGTCCAGTTAGAACCATTGAGGCTGATCATCCTTGAGCCACCTTCCATAATTCAAAACCGATCCTACCCGTTCAATGAACTTAGCTCTGATACCACTTTGTTGGGATGCCTTGAACAAACCTTAGGATCTAGCCTCCCGAAACAAACCAGAATTATGGATAATAAAGCAATGAAATAAATCAAAGCATCAATCACACACCACATAAGAGATTTTTACGTGGAAAACCCTCAAAGAGGTAAAAACCACGGGACCTCGTCCAGATCAACAATCCACTATGAAGTAGAACGTTTACAACCTTCTTCACTCACGCAGGAGTGGATAAACAATAAGAGAAATAGAGAAAACGGAGAGATCTAACCGATTACGAGGACATAGAAGCGCTGAGATGTAGATTGCAAAGTAGAGAACCTCCACGAGCAGAACCTCTCTTCTATAAGCTTCCTCTCTCTCTTTCTCCCTCTCTCTCACCTTTGATAGTCCTAAACCCTTTAGCAAATACCTTGTAAAGCTTTAGGAAACCCTCTTGTTATTTTTGTGATACCTAAAAAACCCTAGGCAACCCCTTTTATAGTTTTGGGAAATTCCTTTCCGCATCCCAGTTGCGAAAGGACTCAAATCCGCAGTTTCGCGCAAAATCGCGGAACAAACTGCGTAACCTACGACTAGTCTTGGAAATTCCAGGACTGGTCTTAGCCTCCTACGACTGGTCGTAGCTCACCTACGACTGGTCGTAGACCACCTACGACCGGTCGAAGCTCACCTATGACTGGTCGAAGACCTCCGAGAAAAATAGCACGAACTCGCTGGACTTTGAGTCGTGCCAGGGCTCGAACCTACGACTGGTCGAGCGCCTCCCACGACCGGTCGAGCGGGGCTCAGGACCGGTCGAAGACAGGAAAAAACCCCATCATAAAATAAAATAAAATAAAATAAAAAACCATAGCAGCCGATGCAAGGCACCACAACCCATCAGCTTCCAATCACCACACACAGCTGCCCTCACTTCAAGGTACAACCAATAGCTGAAAACCAGCCGCATCGCCCTCAGCTACAAATTCCCCCATTAAAAAACAACACCCCCTTGCAACTTCTCATGATCTACCTGCACAGAATCCACATCATGTGAACAACGATTCATCCAACCATCACAAAAACACAAAGAAACACCTCTGGCAAGATGAACACAAAACCTGAATAAAACTAACCGAGGGCCACTGAAATAACCCTGAGAATGGAATTGAAAATTGCACAGCTCTAACAAAGGCCGGACAACTCTAACTGCATAGCTCCATATTCCATTCTTAAGCCTGAATTAGTTACCCTTAGGTGGTTTGACTAAATTACACTTGGGTGTCGTTTGGTGCCATATATTCAGTGTTAATTGATGGTAATTCCACCTTTTTAGTGCATTTGGCGCTCTGTAATTAGTAATAAATGAAATCAATGATAAATGAAAAGCTTCTTTTCGATGTGTTTTGAAATATCTTTGTTTTTATGTGAATCCATTTGGCTTTATATGAAATATCTTCAGTGGCTCCCCTTTCAAAGGTTGGAGAGTTGAATGAGTAAAATAGGTGTCACTCAGTTACTAATCCGCTATTCATGTGGTACGTTGATATTCAGAAACAATTCAATTATTGGTTGCATTACTAAAATCACACCAATAGAATGATCCAACTTCCAAATCGTCCAAATAATAGCCATCTAATGGATGATTAAAAAACATTGATGAGTCACAAAGCTTGGGATCCTTATGTTTGTTGCCCACTTGAGACTTGAAATTTTCTTGTTGTTGACCAAAGTATATATTTCAATGGCTTATTACAACCATTTGGTGTATTAAAGCTGATTTAGTTAATCAAATTTAGATTCCATTAAATATCTACATAATTCCAATGCATTACAATTATAGGCTACAAAATACAAATTTGAGTTTAAGTGAATTTTAATTACAAGATGCCAAACACAAATAAGGATTCAATTCACTTCAATTTCACAGTAATTGTTAAATGAGCCGACATACCTAATACTAGCTACCAAATGAGCTTTTAAATCAATTGGTTTGCCTTAAGCTTGATGATTTTATTTTATTTTTTTAAATTGTTAGTGTATACTTGTATGTATGGTCTTATAGACCATCCTATGATTTATATCATATTTATCTTTATACTATATTTGCTTGTACACATTATTTTTGTATCTTTTTCTTTGGTGAGGGGAGATGTTGATATTGACAAGGATGAGTTTCAGCAACGGTAATGGCTGCAAGTGATGACAAGGCCACCTTTGGATAGAGGCATAGAGAAGATCAGATGTGATAACGGTCCTAAAGATCAAAAGGCCCTGATTGAGCAACTCTCAGGCCATTGCAGGCTCTGATACCCTATAAACTTCAAAGAATTTAGGGTCATTTTTCTTCCTCGATTTTTCATTAATTTATTGAGAAGAAATACATACAAAAATGATATATGTATAAGCGAATATGGTATAAATCATATGGTGGTCCACATGATGCATTACCCTAAGTTATGAGTTGTAAATTTGTGTTTGGGATGGGATTCTTCTACCATTTAGTAAAGTATTAAATGGGTCGGCCTTGATTGATCCGACCTGACATGAACCTGACCCATTGCACCCTTACTTTCAAATGCAAGTAGATGAAGTTGGGGTAGGCATATGGAGCATTGAGGAATGATGTGAAGGAATTTATGTTTTAGAAGCTTATGAACTAAAGTGCAAGTAGAAACCATGTGAAGCCAAAAGAGAAAAAGTTAAACGGTCATGATGATGTGGACAAAAAGAACAGATGGAATGAGAGCCATTGAAAAGGGACAGGCCTGGAATCTTGTTGCCTTAACGTGACATGCACATTTGAAAATGCCGGACTAAAAGAAGTGCCATTTGCTATGTTAGGAGACATCTCTCTCTCTAGATGTGGGCGTATGATATGGAGGCAATTCCTACAGCAATTAGCTTTGTGGGGCCAACCAGGATGTTTTTA
The DNA here is from genome assembly GCA_021015155.1 of Magnolia officinalis. Lineage (NCBI taxonomy): Eukaryota > Viridiplantae > Streptophyta > Magnoliopsida > Magnoliales > Magnoliaceae > Magnolia > Magnolia officinalis. Next base: position 3,135,108 of record JAJHSJ010000010.1, on the reverse strand, counting down.
TGACATCTACTCCGTCCATCAGTTGAACCTGCTTATGTTAGGATGTGGGATAAACAGGCAGATCCAAAGCTCATGTGGGCCACATCACAGGAAACATTGGGATGGGATGCCCACCAAGGAACCTTCCTGGAGCCCGTGGTAATGTTTAAAAGCCATCCAATACGTTCATAAGATGAGTCTAACGAGGATGAAGGAAAAAAAACATATATCTACTTGATCTATAACTTCGGTGGGCCGAAGAGGGTTTAAATAGTGGGCACACCCATCCCCACTGTTTCCTATGGTGTGGCCCAGCTAAGTTTTGGATTTGGCTAATTTTTAGGCTTTCACATCTAAAATTAGCTGGTGTAACAGATGGATGGAGCGGATGTCACACAAATATCATGGTGGGGCCACGAAGCTTTATGTTGCACGGGCTCTCTACCAAGTGTTATAGGAAATTCGCCTCTTTCAGTGTACACGTGGCATACATGAATACTGATTTTGGGCTCTCTGAATTGCGGGTCCCACTATGGATGGAACCTGGTCTGAAAATACAAGAGATTGGATGACTATTAATCATCCGATTCGCCAGTTAAATTTGGACCGTTCTCTCATTATTGTTGACCATCTGATCAGACGCCTCCAATTATTTTCCTAGAGTGGGCCTGAACTGCCTCGACCCAATCCAATGGACCAATTACCTTTAGTTAAGCCTGGCATGGTTACTAATCAGGGCTTAACATTTAGACCCGGCCCAACCCGATCAGCCGATGCATGACGCATGGTGGTCCAAGCCCAAACACGCAATGGTCTGACCCAATCAATGGCATTGGATCGGTTTAGGTCATATGGCCCATGGGTTCAACCCAAGCCTGACCATTTACTTTCAAGAGATGCACGCATATGGTAACCATCCCAGCAGAACTTGTGGTGGTACATGACCGTGTGTGGGCCCACATAACCTGTGCATCAGATCCACCCTAATGCACCCTTCGATGATAGTTCATGGGGCGAGAAAACAGCCCAAACAGAAACTCAGGTGGGCCACTCCACAAAGAACATCTTGGAGGTGACGTCTAACCAATAAAATCTTCCCAGTGTTTACTGGGGCTATCGGGGTCGTGAACATGCCATCTAATCCATTCATCACATGCACTCAACTACAGTCAAAGTACGTTTAAAATCAGGCCATTCTAAAACCCAGGGGGGCCACACTATCCAAAGTAATTCTAACCACCACCCAACTCGCCCATATCAGTTTAAATTCTGCTTCTTAAAGTAAAAACAGAAAGAACACTCTAATTAAGCGAAATTCATGACCCCAATTCTTCCAGCAAAGCTTCAACTCAGAGAACAAGATGTTTGAGAACGAAGCAGTTCATGATCAAGACCATCTTGAAAATCTCGGCTATGGCGTTACAAGTAGAAGTGAGTGCTCAAAACAACACCAAATCACTGTTCAGTTAAAAACCCAAATACAACTACTCCAATGTAAGGTAAAACAATCACAATCCATGTACAATTCCAAAACTTGTAGATTACCTGCAAGCCATACACACTACCTGGGTCTGCAATGTCCCCAAAACATCGACAGTTAGAAATGGAAAAATCTAAATTGTATAGTCATATGAAGATTTAGGAATGCTACTGAAAGTGGGCTTCTTTTGCACATGAAATTAGTGTGTATGGTATTAACGATGGCTGATTTCGTGGGCTGAATCCCGACGTGCAATGCAATCAATCAAACTAAGGCACATCCATCCATCTAGTGGCCCACCAGACCAACAATCCCAATTTTAAGGTGGAGATGGAAGTTGGGACACCTCTGGGGTTACCTTGGTGCTTGTTTGGTGGGCTTTCTTCTTGGAACTTTGGTTAGTGGTACCACTTGTTGGATGACTCGGAAGATGTGAACTTTGAATAATATCTTCTCCCTCTCAAATAGTTCGAAGACGCATGTATCACCTTCTTCTAAGTTGTTTTCAAAAGTGAAATCCTTCCATCCCTTCCCTAATTCCGCTCCACAACGTTTGAACATTAAAGAAAGAGACCATCTCCTTCCATCTGAAACTTCAAGAGAGATCTTCCCTGCTTGTCTCGGTAAATGGTCTGCAACAAAACTAACTGGGACGCGCTGCGCACAAGAAGAAGTTAGATCATAGTGGTAGAAAAAAAATGCAATTAAAAAGGACATAAGATGCAAAACTCACGACAGGGCTTCCATCGTAGACATATGATGGTAGCATAACTACCAAAAAATATGGATTGCTAGACTGGAACTTTCGCGCCTCCTGCAGTGCTTTCTGTGTCTCTTCCATTGTCACAGCTCTTCTTCTTGAGACACAATATGATCGTTTAATGTCGGCATCCATGTCTGCAGCCTCTCCTGCAGATGAAATTCGACCATGTGTTTTTTTTTTTTTTGGAGTAAATAGTGATAAGGAAGAACAATTACCAAGACTGTTTGGATGTTGAATCTGATTCAATGAAATGAAAATGACCAAAGTGGTGAATTAGCTGAATTTAAGATGTGAATCCAGCACATGAATCAGGCCCAAGCTTAGGTATTTTGGCAATGATTTTCAGCCCAATTGCAGTTAAGGATCTTTATAATTACAGGTTTACGACCATGTTACATGCATGGGAAACGGAAGAAAATTAGAGATCCATGTATGTCATTAGAAGGACTTTAGTACGATTTTTAAAGTTGTATGTGGTGTATTGGAACTCATTGGTTGTTTTTAAATCATGTAGTTGAGAGGGGTTGGTGTAATTGGTCTATATAATGACCTATTTGCAATGAGAAATAAAATCCCACCTTGAGTTCTAAAAACTATCGTTTCCTACATATTTTTAGAAGATGAAAGAATCGAGTAATTTCTCTTTGGTTGTTAGTGAGTCTAATCCATAAGAGTAAGTGACCTGCAATTCATTGGCACCATTTTGTGGTTGTAAAAATTTTCAATTCTACACAGACATGATTGCAAACATGATCCAAAACTTCTGTGGCCTCCATGAAGTTTTCAATGGTAGGCGTATAATCCCACTGTTTTTTGTGGTGTGGTCCACTTGAGTTATATATTGGTGACTTGAACACACCACCAATATATATATGTGGCGTGTGGCACACCACGCAATCTGGTTATTTTGACCATTTAATTGAATTACTTGTAATCTATGCAATTTGTAAGTGCATGCATGTCTTCCATATTGAGCATAAGACTCGACTCGTCTGAGTCGACTCAGACTCATGCGAGCCTTGACCTGACTCTACATCGAACGAGTCGATCTGAGTCACCGAGTCTAAAAACCATAGTATTCAAGTAAAGAGGGGGTTACCAGTTTCGGTTTCTTGATTCCCTCCACTCTCTGAAAGTTCAAAACTGGAGCTTTCCGAGCCACTCAGACATTGTTCGACTCCGTTTCTCTCATGAGATCGTTCGTTCTCCTTCCACTCTTTTTTCTGCTTCATTTCACTCCTTGACTTCTTTCTCTTCATTGCATCGGACGGCTGGGAACGATCGATCGAGTGTCGTGATGCTGAAAAGTTCTTCCTATTTTTCGTTCGACGCAAATCTTCATGGCGCTGAGTACCTAGAAATATTTCCAATGAATCTTTGCTTGAATCACTTGAATTGAAACCTTCATCAGCGCAAGCATACTTCTTCTCGCAACAGCTTGTGTCAAACACTTCAACATTGAAATGGGATTGCCCGTCAAATCTAAAAACCAAAAAATAACCTTGGTGTACATCATGGTGTTTGATGAATTCCTTCCATCCACGTCGAAAAAACATCTGGCCATCCTCCTCCTTCAATATGACACGCCAAGCGGGGCTGCAGGGACCATGCAGAGTGGCAGCGTCAATGCTACATAATTCCCTCCGGAAAGCACGAACAAACTGCAGGGGGATCCGCTGCAAGGAGCAAAACAGTTCAAAGGTGAGCCATATAAGTGTTGAAGATGGAAAATAGCATGGACTGAAAGAATCAACTAAGACTCTTGCGCAGCGAGGGATGTGAAGAGGTCGATCACTGTCTTCTTAATGGAATAACTACTCCCAATTGACAGAGCTTTCTATACTCCTCACAGAGCTTCCTCGAATCCATGAGAATAAAAGCAGTAATAATTCCTAATAAATTTGAAATAGTTTGATTTATGATAAAATAAAATAAAATTATAACCATTTAACTAACAAGTTCAAACATGGGACAAAGTTTTAAACTCAGACTCCAACTCAAGCATCCTTAAAAACGTGACTTAATATAAATAGTAAACTTTATTATTTATAGACGGACTCCATTCCTACTAGACTTTATAGTTTTCTGCCAAAAGTATACTAAGTCATGTCCAATTTGGCCCAACCACGTTATTCTCCTAACTTTTCTAAGCTCTTTTCATACGTTGAGAACAATTCCTACAACTCAAAGGATCAAAAGTTATATTCAAACTAAAACTAAATTAAATGGGACTTTTAACCGTGGATCTGATGGAATCTCACAAATCTGGCATGGGCAACTCGGTTTGCAAGATACCACTGATTTAAGGTCTTGATGTCCAGATCGTTGATGCCTCCGATCAGGCCTTCTTTGGTCCATCTTTGCCATGAAGTGTCTAGGACCCGCTCTACATCAAACTCGGTGGTGACTTGGACTGACTTGTTGACGGAAGGATAAACATGATGAGGTCAATCACCGTCTTCCTCAAGGATAACTACTCCGAATCCACGAAGCTTCTCTAGACTCCTCATATAGACTTCTTGAATCCACTAAGAAAAAATAATAAAAAAAATATATATAAATTCTAAAAAATTCTTAAATTGATTGATTATCCAAATAAACAAGTTTACAACCCTTTAAATAGAGATACTAAGCCATGGAAGAAGTTTCGGAATTAAACTACAAATAAAGCTCCTAGAAATCGCGACTTACTATAAATAGTAAACTTACTATTTATCGACGGTCACGGTTTCCACTAGACCTCATGGTTTTCAATAAAAAATTGTAAGTGTCCTATTTCGCTTCACCATGATATTCTCCTAATTATTCTAAGCGCTTTTCATGTTGGGCACAACTCCTAAAGCCCAATGGATGGAGAGTTATACTCAAACTAAAATTTACCATAAATAGTAAAAATGAAATTAAAACAGGAATTCGACCATCGATCCGATGATATTTCGCAAATTTGGTGTGCGAAACCGGCTCCTCCTACCCTAAAATCATATATGGTACATCGAATAACTAATTCTGGTTTGTGAGATACATCCGTTTTAAGGTTTGGACGGTTCAGATCACCACCGCTTGCGATCGGGCCTTTTCTGATCCATCTTGGCCATGTAACTATTCCCAACCCGCTCTACATCAGTCCCCTCCACTTCAAAAGAACTCGTCCTCGAGTTTTCGTCCTACTTTGGTTCGTGATACTCAGTCAGCTGGTCCGGGATGTTGAAAGTCCGTGAGATCGCTATGTCATCTGGAAGATTAACAACGTAAATGTTGTCATTGAACTTTCGGAGAATCGATATCGATCCAATTTTCTTGTTCTTCAACTTATTGTATGTCCTGGTCGGAAATCTCTCCTTGCATAGATGGACCATAATGTGGTTGCCCACTTCGAACACCTTTCGTCACCGATGCTTGTCAACTTATTCCTTGTACTTCTCATTTGAGGCATGTATTCTCGTTCGGGGCATGTAGCTTTGTTTGGACCTCTGCATGAATGCCCTTTATCCTGTCTGTCATATGTTCTACTACAACGCTCATATATGAGAGCTTGGGCAGAGGGACCAAGTCAAGTGTGTGGAGGGGCACTCGACCACAAATAATTTGGAACGGGGACTTCCCTGTCAAGCGGTTCACCATGTTATTGAATGCAAACTCCGCTTGAGACAAGGTCAAATCACACTGCTTCGGTTTTTCACTTGAAATACACCAAAGGAGGTTTCCCAACGTGCGATTCACAACTTCAATCTGCCCATCAGTCGGTGGGCGGTAGGCACCGTTGAACTGAAGTCGTGTATCGAATCAAGTCCATAAAGTCTGCCAAAAGTGGCTAATGAACTTCGTGTCATGGTAAGAAGTAATGGTCTTGAGAATTCAGTGTAGCCACACGACCACTATGAGGAATAGATTATCCACGTGTGTTATATCGAGGGTCTTCTTGCATGAGATAAAGTGCACCATCTTGGAGAAACGATTTACCAGAACGAACGTCGAATCCATGCCGCGTTGTGTTCATGGGAGACCAAGCATGAAGTCCATTAGATAAATCCTCTCAAGGGCCATCAGGCACAGGTAACGGGGTGTAGAAGCCCGTATTCTGAGATTGCCCCTTGGAGGTCTGATAAACATGACAACGTTGCACTATTTTTTCCACATCACGTACCAATTGCGGCCACTAATACTACTCTTCCATAAGAACTCGCGACTTGTCTCACCGAAGGTGTCCACCAAGGTCACCTCCTGCAGCTCTTGAATAATCTTCTCCCTCAGAGAATTTGTGGGATGCACAATCGATTCCCTTTGAAGAAGAAATTGTCTTGCATATGTAAGTCATTAGGTTAACTTTCTTGGCACTTCATCCAGGTATCCTTGAAGTACTTGTCTTCACCATACAACTCCTTGAAACAGTCGAAGCTGATCCACCTTATTGCTCATTGTAAGGAGTAATGATGCACAACAACTAAGTGCATCAACCACCTTGTTCTGCTGCCCTGACTTGTGTTTCAGGACGAACGTGAATTCGGGTAAAAATGCAACCCATTTAGCATGCACACGATTCACGTTAGCTTGACTATTAATAAACTTTAATGCTTGATGGTCAGTGTACATAACAAACTCTCTTTGGATCAGACAGTGCCGTCAATATCGCAACGCTTGAACAACTGCGTACAACTCAAGCTTAACTGAGCTTCTCACTGTAGAAGGCTACTGGCCTGCTTTCCTGTGATAATACTCCAATTCCGACATATGAACCGTCACACTCAACCTCAAACAACTTATCGAAATTAGGAAGAGCCAATACCGATGTTGTGAATAACCGATACTTGATCTCATGAAAGTTCTTGTCAGCCTCATCGGTCCACTGAAACAGCCCTTTTTTCATGCAATCTATAATATGTGAGACTATCGTGCTAAAATTCCTCACGAATTGACGATAAAAGGTCGCCAACTCGTGGAAACTCCTCACTTCATGAATGTTCATTGGGATCGGTCGTTCCCTAATGGCTGTCACCTTTTCATCATACACGCAGATGCCCGTGAACGTTACAATAAATCCTAGGAACAACAGGCTATCCGTTAAAAAACTACTCTTTTTCAAATTGAGGTTCAACTTATTAACTTGTAAGAATTGCAACACCTGCCTGAGATGTTCCATGTGCTCTGCTCATCCTGCCTATATATCAGGATGTCTTCAAAATATAATATCGCAAATCGGCCAATGAACGGTTTTATCACTTGATTCATCAAACATATAAAAGTGCTTGGTACGTTTGATAGACCGAAGGGCATGACCAACCACTCATACAACTTTTCATTGATCTTGAATGCTGCTTTCCACTCATCACCGGGTTGGATACGAATATGATGGTATCCGCTCCTCAGATCTAGCATAGAGAACACCTTAACCCTTTCTAGTATATTGAGCATGTCGTCCAATCGCGGTATTAGGAACCAATATTGGATGATAATTTTGTTGATTGCCCGGTTGTCGACATATATGCGCCAGCTCCCTTCTCTCTCTCTCTCTCTCTCTCTCTCTCTCTCTTTTTTTTTTTTTTTTTTTTTTTTTTTTTTTTTTGCGTTAACAATGCTAGAACAACACATGGGCTCATACTCTCTCTCTCTCTCTCTCTCTCTCTCTCTCTCTAAAACACCCTGATCCATAGCTTAAGTGGTAGACTGAGTGAAAGATACCTCGTTTCAACACTAAGGTCTTAGTATCGATCCTTAGTGGGGGTGACTAACAGTGATGTGTGAACTGACAGTGGGGTGTACTAACAAGCTAACAGAAAAAAAATACTCTCTCTCAAAAGACTCTTACAGATCAATTCCTCCACCTGCCCTTGAAGTATCTTACTCTTTCGAACTCATCCGATAGTGGGGGTGGTTGGGCAGGCTAGCCCTAGGGACGAGGTCTATGTGATGTTGAATGTCCCTCATGGGGGCAATCCGTTGGGTAAATCTTCTAGCCAAACTTCTTTGAATTCATTCAGCAATGACCTTTAACTTGGAGGAATGTTTGAGTGCTCCGATTCCTCACCCTTCACCACTATGGCGTATACCTCGCCGGTTTCCTTGAATTCTTTCATGAAATCCCGAATGGTCAGGAGGAAACACCCCTCCACTTTGGAAGCTTCAAGGTGGTTCTCTAATGTAATAGGGGTGAGGATTACCTTTCGACCATCCTTGACGAAGACGTAAACATTGTCTCGTCCTCGGTGGGTTGCATCATGGTCCGACTGCTATAGTGGACCGAGTAACATATGACATGCTTCCATGTCGACCACATCATAAAGTATCTGATCCTTATAAGTTTTACCAATTGAAAATGAGACAGTGCATTATTTAGTTACCTTGGTTTCATTCACCTTTTTTATCTAGCCAATACGGGGAAGGATGTTTTGTCGTTGGTAGCTGTAACTTGTCCACCATCACTTTCGAGACGATGTTCTCGCTATTACCACTGGCTATGATTACATCAGAGACCTTGTCGTTGACGATGCACCACGTACAGAATATATTGTGTTATTGTTCATGTAATTCTTTCCGTAGGGTGTACAGTAATTACCTCACGACTAGGGATTCTCCACGATCCTCGCCCGTCCATTCTTCGCTATCTTATCCTTCTTCAGTGGCTTGTTCATTTTCATCAAAGCAAGGGTCTTCTTCTGCGGCCTCACCTTCAGCGTCCTCCTTCATTTATGGTTAAGTGGGTTACAGGGCTTTAAAGACAGATGTTTGATAAGTGGCCTGGCCGGCCACAACGGTAATAGTTGTTCGGCCTTGGCTGAATGTAAGGAATTGAAATCTTACTCAGGCCTGCTGTTATGGGTGCTACACGTTAAGGCATAGATGGGATGCTCCCAGTATCACGGTTTGCTGTTGCAGGATGTCGAGGATGTCCTCCTACTGGTTCTTTTCCTCGTGCTAGCACTGGATCCTGCGTGAGACTTATCATGGGGGGTTGAGTTAAAGGATAAGGTCGAGTAGGAATTTTCGCAAGTTGCGTTTCTGCCCTACCTGTAACTGAACCGCTTCATCCATAGTCCCGACTGTATGTATTTGAACTCGGTCCTAAATTGTAGATTGTAACGCACTTATAAATCGTGCTACTTTCTGTGATTTCATTTTTGACAGATCGTTTTGCGTTGCCAACCGATGGAATTCTTCAGTGTAATCTATGATAGTTTGATTCTCCTGTCGGCAATTTTGGTATTGATGGAACAATACTTGCTTATAATTACTAGGGAGGAACCGTGATCGAAGAAGGCGTCTCATCCATGACCATGATGAGATGGGTGCCTTGTTCTGTCGGACACATGAAAGTTGTAATTGCTTCTACCATGTAGAAGCACCGGATTTTAATTTGAATGACACAAATTTAACTTCACCTTTTTATGCTCTGGTACATCCATGTAATCGAATTATCATTCTACTTAGGCCAGCCGATCGAGGAAATTTTTTATATATAATAAACCTTTGAAACTAAGAAGTTTAGCCTTACATCGATCGTCTCTTTCAGCACGATCTAGACGATCGCCTCCATGAATTGATCGTCGGGCAAAGCCTTCATCATAATCCTTGTTGCTAGTCTCGAATGATCTAGTGTAGTCCTTCGATTCACCACCGGTAGTGCTCTATGGAAATCAGGGTTGTGCTATACAACAACAACAGGTGGTTGAGCATCACCTGGGGCTCGGGGTGGAAGTAATGCATCCGCAAGACGGTCGAAGGTTGCTTGCAACCCATGTATAGTCAACTGACTCTTTCGGTGGAAAACTTTCATTTTTTTCGAAAGATAACGAATCACTGGATCATCGTCCACATGATTTTGGTTCATACCTTCGTTGTTTGTCATCGGCCCGAGAGGAGTCTTCGCTCTGATACTAATTGACGCAGGGATGAATGTGATGATGTCGATCACCGTCTTCCTCAAGGATAACTACTCCAAATCCACAAAGCTTCTCTGGACTCCTCACAGAGACTTCTCGAATCCATGAGAAAAAAGTAAGAAAAAATAGAAATAAATTTTAGAAAATTCGTAAATTAATTGATGATCCAAATAAACGAGTTTACAACCCTTTAAATAGGGATACTAAGCCATGGAAGAAGTTTGTAATTAAACTACAACTAAAACTTCTAGAAATCATGACTTACGATAGATAGTAAACTTACTATTTATGGACATGATTTACATTAAACCTCATGGTTTTCGGCCAAAAATAGTAAGTGTCCTATTTGGCTTCACCAAGCTATTCTCCTAATTATTCTAAGCACTTTTCATGTTGGGTGCAACTCCTAGAGCCCAACGGATGAAGAGTTATACTCAAACTAAAACCTATTGTAGGCCACAAAAGTTTAGGATGAAGCTGATCTTTGTGTGGTCCCTTCGTCCATGTATTTGTGACCTTATCAAAAGGTTAGATGGCAAACAAACATTCTGGTGGCCCTAAGAAGTTTTTAATGGTGTGTATTCAATCACCACTGTTTGCTTTTGTGCAGTCCAGATGAGATTTATAGCTGCTGCTTTTTTCCTTTTTTTTTTTGGATCATGCCCTAAAATGAGCTGTGAAAACGGATGGATAGCGTGTAAGGTAAATACATCACGGTGGGACCCACAGGGATCCACCCACCTGGGTGGATATGGGCCCGCCCAATACTGGGTCGCATTAGGCAATGGCCTCATTTTGAATCCTGATTAGTAAATGGTTTGTCCTCGGAGGATTTAGACCTAAAATTCAAGGCCCTATTGCTGAAGGGCCGAGGTCAGGCTTGGGCTGACATAGCCGCAGCCCAGCCCAGAACCGCCCGTTGTGACTCCTAAAAAAACAGACGACAAAGAAAACCTGAGAACGGTTAACATTCAATAAAAATAGGTTAAAGGGGATTGTTGGTGCATGAAGGCCCATCGTGCCAACGGCTTAGATCATTGAACTATGGGCCCTACTTGTAAAAACTTGAAAGCCCAAAACTGGTGGTTAACACCTTACCCAGCACTGTATAGTAGTACCATATCTGGTAGGCCCAGTTCGTTCCTGAGAAGAGAGTCAGGACTGAGTTTGAATGTTGCCAAGCAAGCTGAAGGTCCAAAAATCATGTCATCAGGCACATCCGCATGAAATCGGGACCATCCAAACTGTTTGACTGGTGGGCCCCAAACAACCCATTTCATTATAACCAGCTGCACTCATGTTTTTATGTACAATAGTTCCAAAATTCCAATAATTAAGAGAGAGAGAGAGCCCTACATAGCTTCCGACCACAGGAACTTCGTGTGGCCCAGGGGCACAGGCAAATCCTGCAGGTTGACACCAAACCCTGCATTGTATACAACCACACCTGGTGAGCAGAGTCAGTTCGTTCCTGAGATTGCGTGTTAGGACTGAATTGGAATTCTACCAAGGAAGCGAAAGCTCCAAAAATCTTGTCATCAGGCCAATCCGAATGAAATCGGAACCATCCAAACTGTTTGACTAGTGGGCCCCAAACAACCCATTTCATTATACATGTGTCCGTATAATACTCATTAAACATAAAATAGTACTGAATATGTTAGTGCACGGGCCATCCATGGTCAGGTCCATGTAATCAACTGTCTGTATTTGAATACAAAAGAGAGAAATAGAAATAGAAAACATACCATTTTCTCAGCAAAATCTCCTATCATCACCCTAAAGAAGGATGCTTTCTTCGTTTCCCTTTCCTTCATCTGCATTTTAGAGAAAGAGAGAGAGAGAGGAGGAGGAGGAGGAAGTGGAAGAAGGGGGATGTGAATGGTGCGTGACCATTGGGGGATTTATTTGATACTCTGCTGTGTATGACTCTTCATACTCAGGTGCTCACAAATAATTACAAAGTATATATATTAGCTGAAATTGTACCGATAAAATTGTTGGATAATACATCAATAACTTATAATATAAAATACCATTTGATCTATTCATATAAACTTCTGATTCATGGAAAAATATGACTGCTTAATAATTCATTTGTAACCGTATAATATATGTTTGCTGATCGGATATTTACCTTATCAAGTAATCTTAATTATTTAATTTATAATACATATAAAATGGGCCCCACAACTTGGACGGTTTCTTTCAATTATCAAAGCATTCGAATTTTGAAGTGTATACGTGCCTGTGTATCATCCATCACATTCTTTCATAATATATTAGTTTGTATGTATCTGATCACATTTCCGGAGTTTGTTTTGTGTCTGTCGCGACTAATGAAAAAGAATCCGTTTCACCTAGTGTCCAATGATCAGAACCGCCCATATTTTGAGATCCATGCTCTAAGGTCTACATGAATAAACTTTTTTACTGAAAGATGACTGTCACCATTGCTATACATTGATAAGTTTCAATGGTTTTTATTCAACTTCAAAAATCAAATATTATGATTATCTTTAAACTATGATTATGTGAAAATAGCTTGATTTTAGTTTAAAAGAGAATATGGACGGTTCACATCATCTAAACATCTCTGAATCTTAGCCCCAATGGATAGAGAAATACGAAAGATTATGTATCGCAATGGAGAAAAATTAGCAGGTATGTAAAGGTGACGCCATGCCCAAATGGGGTATGGCCTCTCCCTACCACTCTCTATAAACTAGCTTGGATTATTTTCATGATACACGTGCCAACATGGCAAACGTGTGTGAGATTCAACCCGTTTATCGTTTAGGGTCCACAGTGTAGTGCCTGACTCAAAAACTCAGGCCAGTCCAGTCTACCTTGTGGACTGTATGTTGAATTAGGGGTGCACATCAAACCAGTAGAACCGTGGAACCGGATCGGAACTGACCAAACGGTCCGGTTTGGTCCGGTTCATGAGTGCACCGGTTCCGGTTCAGGTTTCAAAAATTAAAGAACCGTTTAGTTCGGTTCGGTTTCGATTTGGGGGTATGTAGAACCAAACCGAACCGTGGAACTGAACCTAGAACCATGAGTTTACAATATATTTTAGTTGTATATTTGACTCATGATTTATGGTTTACAATGCACCCTTTGCTTGTTTTCATAAATGTAATTTTTCACACCATATACAATATCTAAACCATTCATCAAGTGGATCACAACACGAATGGACATGGGCTAAATTATAAAATAGAACATGCAATTGAGACGGATTATAAAAAGCCCATAATCGTGGAACCGATCCGGGACCGAACCGGTTTTCACGGTCCGGTTCCACTTCAGTTCTAGGGTGCTAACGGTCCGGTTCCAATTTTCAAAAATCTTGGAACCGTAAGGAATGGTTCGTTTCCAGTTTCACCCCAGAACCGGACCGAATATTGTGAAGGATCTTGCAAAGAGGCTCTAACCACATGTGGGGTTCATCTAATGAGCGGATCTTGCCACGTATCAGTCAAGTAGGATATCCAACCGTGCATAAGTGAGTCCCACCATAAGGATCACCTGGCGCAAACTCAGGCTCATCCACTCATTCCGCGGGCCACACTATCAAAATACATGGACAGATGATGGTTTGACTCGGTGCATTGGTGTGGCTCACTAAATGAGATTGATAGGACTGATTTTTATGACAGGTAAGCTTCTTGGTTGGCCCATCTTTTGGACGGTTCAGATTTTCTATGTGGCAAATAAACATGGACAGAAAACTTTGGTCAATTTGTTCACAACCGTACATTTGTTCAGTTAATTGTGGCCCACCTGACTAGCTGACGGAACTGATTCTTTGGATAAGAAATCTACATATTGCTTCCTTTCTGATGGATAGCTTGGATATTGTATCCGTGTGCCATGATGGCATGTGCATTAATTGACTTGTACACGCGTGTGGACTTAGCCAAGCTTAGATTTCAATGGGCCTGTTTGGATGTCCCACGAAATGAAAAAAAGAAAATAGATACTCATTTCATTGTGGGCTATCAATGGGCCGGTCTGGGACATGGGTTTATCAGGCACGGCTCGTTTTAAGCTGGGTTGGGCTAGAAAACTAGGGGCCGAGGACAAGCTCGGGCTTCATTTTTGAGCCCGTAAGCCTGACCCGTTTAGGATTTGAATGGCATTTTTGTTGTGTATCATGCATGGTGGGCCACACTTAATGAACAACCTAGATCATGGTTTTTAGAATCGGTGACTTGATCGACTCGTTTGGTCTCAAGTCGAGTACTGAGTCACCTGATTTGGAGCGTGACTTGTGATAAATGGGAAGTACTGAATCTGAGTCAACTCAGGTGAGTCATATTGGACTCGAGCCAATCTTAAAACCATAGCCCAGGTCTTACACAAAAAGTGGGTGGCTGGGCTCATGGTTGGGCTGGGCCCATCTAAGGTGAGCCCCATCATATAAACGGTTTTGATGATTCAAAAGAATCTAAATCCAACGAAATTGAATTGTAATTTGTAATGATATAAATTTCCATCACGAAATGTGGGTTGGATGCATTGAATGCTGGAATCTACAAAATGCACCAAAACGAGGGCTGTCAACGGTCAGTCCTAGGGTTGAGCTGGGCCCGTTTTCGTGTCCACTGACAACGATGCCGAAACCCTTGCGTGGTGGCTCCGTCTGGTCATTTTGGGTCGTGACTATCGCTGATGTGGATGGTGGAGTTCATGTGATGAAATCCACACCATCCATCAGATGTTCCACCTTGTGTTCTTTAATTTAAAATAAATTCAGGTTGATTAAAATCTCAGGTAGCCCACACCAAGGTAAAAAGTTGATATGGGAAGTTCCACCATTAAAATAATCTAAATTATTTTGGGGTCTATATTGGTCTTTATATGCCATCCAATCCAATCATATGATGTACCACGCTGGGATGAATCGTTTTCTAGAAATGAAGGACATTCCGAGAATCATATGGGCCACACATATTGAATTGTGAACTCTTGGTCATTTCTTTACACCTTTCCCTATGGAGTAGCCTATATAAGTCTTTCGTTTGAGTGATATTTATGATCTGTGGTGTAAATATGAAGAATCACCTGATGGACGGTGTGGATCATCTCTCACACTTGGTACATGGTTAGCCGGAGGCACTCCCTACGGATGAGTACGCATAGTCAGGCTAGCGTAGTCCAAATGAGAATGGAAAGCTAACGCGCCAGTAACAGAGTCGTCAGTTTGCAATTTCAGCCGTTCATTTATTATTTAAGCTACTGCACATGGTAGGCAGATTGCGTCCTGCCGCCGCCTGGACGATAACCGGTCAAGGCATGGCTCCATGGGGCCCACCGTAACTTATGGGTTTTATCCATCCTGTCCATCCATTTTGATATTCACTTCCTGTGCTGTGGTCCATTTGAACCTTAGATCTGATCTTTCTTACTTTTGGGTTCATACCTTAAAATGATATGGCAAAATGGATGGACGGTGTGGATATAGAATACATAAATTAAAGTGGGTCCCATGGTAATGGCTGCACCATTTTGGCTAAGGCCGAGCCGCACCTAATCCACTCCCTCATATAAGGGTGAACGGATCTAACATGATTATCCATTGGCCCACTAGGATCCTAGATGCTTGTGGGACCCAAGCACATGTATGGTTTGATCACTTCGTTTGGGCCTCACTACATGTCGATAGGCGATCATAAATTCAAATTAATGCTGATTAGGGTTTTAGGGGATTTTCAGCCCATTGCAAATGGGCCCATAGATTCCACCATAAACAAGCATGTCCTCTCTCTGGTCACTAAAACTGATGTAGAGCAGGTCGCGAACAGTTACATGGCCAAGATGGATCAGAAAAGGCCCGGTCGGCTACAGAAGTGATCTGGACCATCAGACCTTAAATCTGGCGTATCTCGCAATCCGGGATGAGTTAGCCGACGAAAAATATATGATTTTGGGGTAGAACGAGCTACTTTAGCCAACCAACCCTGCTACGCCGGGTTGCGACCCCCGGAATTGCGAAAAGCCCCTGGATTGACGGTCGTTTCCCTGTTTCAATTTCAATTTTACTATAAATAGTAAGTTTTAGTTTAATTATAACTCTTCATCCGTTGGGCTTTAGGAGTTGCGCCCAACGTGAAAAGAGCTTAGAATAATTAGGAGAACGGTTTGGTGAAGCCAAATAGGACACTTACTATTTTTGGCCGAAAACCTTGCGCACTAGTAGACATCACGACTGTCTATAAATAGTAAGTTTACTATTTATAGTAAGTCGCGAATTCTAGGAGTCCTAGTTGTAGTTTGATTCTGATTTCTTTCCCATTGCTTGGTACCCCTATTTAAAGGGCTGTGAACTCGTTTTTATGGATGAATTAATCAGTTTCGAAATTATTAGAAATTATTCCTGTTTTCTGCTTTCTTTCCTCGTAGATTCGAGAAGTCTCTGTGAGGAGTCCAGAGAAGCTCCGTGGATTCGGAGTATTTATCCTCATCACGTTCATCCCTGCGTCAATTGGTATCAGAGCGAGGATTTCCCTCGGGCCGATGGCAAACAACGAAGGTATGAATCAAAATCCTGTGGACGGTGATCCAGGGATTCGTTATCTTTCGGAAAGAATGGAAGCTTTCCACCGGGAGAGTCAGTTGACCATGCAAGGGCTGCAGGTAACGCTCGACCATCTTGCGGATGCGCTACTTCCGTCCCGAGCCCTAGGCGGTGCTCCACCACCTATGGTGGTTCCACCACCCATGGTTGCTGTACGACGCAACCCCGATTTTCGTAGAGCACTACCAGTGGCAAACCGTAGGGCTACACCAGATGATTCAAGTTCTAGCGATGAAGACCTTAATGAGGGTTTTGCCCGACGACCAATCCATGGAGGCGATCATCTAGATCGTGCTGAAAGAGACTACCGAGGTAAGGCTGAACTTCCTAGTTTTAATGGTTTATTACGTATAGAAGATTTCCTCGATTGGCTAGCCGAAGTAGAGAGATATTTTGATTACATGGACGTGCCAGATCATAAAAGGGTAAAATTGGTAGCGTTTAAATTAAAATCTGGTGCTTTTGCATGGTGGGAACAATTACAACTCTCACGAGCCCGTCAGAACAAGGTGTCTATCTCATCATGGCCACGGATGAGACGTCTTCTTCGATCACGATTTCTCCCTAGTGATTATGAGCAGATACTATTCCAGCAATATCAAAATTGCCGACAAGGAAATCAAACCGTCACAGATTACACAAAAGAATTCCAGCGGTTGGCTACACGAAACGATCTGTCAGAATCTGAGTCACAGAAAGTGGCACGATTTATAGGTGGGTTGCGGCCAATAATTCAGGACCGAGTTCAGATGTACCCAGTCGGGACCGTGGATGAAGCAGTTCAATTGGCGGGTAGGGCAGAAACACAACTTGCAAGAGCTCCTGCTCGTCCATATCCTTCAACTCGACCCCCCATGACGGGTCCCACGCAGGATCCAGTGCTGGCACGAGGAAAAGATCCAGTAGGAGAACGGCCTCAACTTCCTACAACCGCAAACCGTGATACGGGGAACGGCTCATCCAGACCTCAACGTACAACACCCACAACAGCGGGCCCGAGTAGGGTT
This sequence comes from Magnolia officinalis, assembly GCA_021015155.1. NCBI lineage: Eukaryota > Viridiplantae > Streptophyta > Magnoliopsida > Magnoliales > Magnoliaceae > Magnolia > Magnolia officinalis. The sequence goes on along the minus strand of JAJHSJ010000010.1, from coordinate 3,117,419 downwards.
CCAAATCCTTATGCTCGGCCAAGGTCGAACAATTGTTACCGATGTGGCCAGTCAGGCCACTTATCAAACACTTGCCCTCAACGTCCCGCAACACACTTGACTATAAACGAAGGGGGCACTGAAGATGAGGCCGTAGAAGAATACCATGGCTTTGATGAACATGAACAAACCACTGAAGGAATAGCAGGTAGAGATGAAGTGACGGGCGAGGATCGTGGCGAATTTCTAGTTGTGAGGCGATTACTGTATGCCCCACGAAAGGAATTACATCCACAGCGACACAATATATTTCGTACTCGGTGCACTGTCAATGGAAAGGTCTGTGATGTGATCATAGACAGTGGTAGTAGCGAGAACATCGTCTCAAGAGTGATGGTGAACAAGTTGCGGCTACCAACGACGAAACATCCTTCCCCGTACTCAATTGGCTGGATAAAAAAGGTGAATGAGACCAAGGTAACTGAACAATGCACTATCTCGTTTTCAATTGGCAAAAATTATAAGGATCAAATACTTTGTGACGTGGTCGACATAGAAGCTTGTCATATGCTACTCGGTCGACCCTGGCAGTCGGACCGTGATGCGACCCATCGGGGACAAGATAATGTCTACATATTCGTCAAGGATAGTCGAAAAATAATCCTTGCCCCTATGGCACTAGAGAACCACCCTGAAGCTTCTAAAGTGGAGGGGAGTTCCCTCTTGACCATTCGGGATTTCATGGAGGAATCCAAGGAAACCGGCGAGGTATACGCCGTAGTGGTGAAGGGCGAGGAAGAGGAACCCTCAAACATCCCTCCAAGCTTAAGGCTGTTGCTAAACGAATTCAAAGAAGTCTGGCCTGAAGATTTACCTGATGGATTGCCCCCCATGAGGGACATCCAACATCACATAGACCTCGTCCCTGGGGCTAGCCTGCCCAACCGCCCTCATTATCGGATGAGTCCGAAGGAGTGTGAGATACTTCAGGGGCAAGTGGAGGAATTGATCCGTAAGGGTCTCTTGAGAGAGAGCATGAGCCCATGTGCCGTACCAGCATTATTAACGCCAAAAAAAGATGGAAGCTGGCGCATGTGTGTCGACAGCCGGGCAATCAACAAAATCACCATCAAATATCGGTTCCCAATACCACGGTTGGACGACATGCTTGATATGCTAGAAGGGGCCAAGGTGTTCTCTAAACTTGATCTAAGGAGCGGGTACCATCAGATTCGTATCTGACTAGGTGATGAGTGGAAAACAGCGTTCAAGACCAAAGAAGGGTTGTATGAGTGGCTGGTCATGCCCTTCGGCCTATCAAACGCACCAAGTACTTTTATGCGTTTGATGAATCAAGTTCTAAAACCGTTCACTGGCCGATTTGTGGTAGTATATTTTAATGACATATTGATATATAGCCAGGATGAGGCGGAGCACAGGAAACATCTCAGGCAGGTGCTGCAAGTCCTACAAATTAACAAGTTGTACCTCAACTTGAAGAAGTGTAGTTTTTTAACTAACAGCCTATTGTTTCTAGGATTTGTTGTAATGTCCACAGGCATTCGTGTGGACGATGAAAATGTGCGAGCTATTAGGGAATGGCCGATCCCGACAAATATTCATGAGGTGAGGAGTTTTCACGGGTTGGCGACTTTCTATCGTCGATTTGTGCGAGATTTTAGCACCATAGTCACGCCTATAACAGATTGCATGAAAAAGGGACCGTTCCAATGGACCGATAAAGCTGACAAGAGCTTTCATGAGATCAAATATCGTTTATCTACAACACCGGTCTTAGTGCTTCCTAATTTTGACAAATTGTTTGAGGTTGAGTGTGACACTTCATACATCGGAATTGGAGTATTATCACAGGAAGGCAGGCCGGTAGCCTTCTATAGCGAGAAGCTCAGCGAAGCCCTAAAGAAGTGGTCGACTTATGAGCTTGAGTTGTACGCAGTTGTTCAAGCGCTGCGACATTGGCGACATTATCTGATTCAAAGAGAGTTTGTTCTGTACACTGACCATCAGGCATTAAAGTTTATTAATAGTCAGACTAACGTGAATCGTGTGCATGCTAGATGGGTTGCGTTTTTAAAGGAATTCACGTTCGTTCTGAAGCACAAGTCAGGGAAGCAGAACAAGGTGGCTGATGCACTTAGCCGTCGTGCATCATTACTGGTTACAATGAGTAACGAAGTGGTCGGCTTCGACTGTCTCAAGGAGCTGTATGCTGAGGATGAAGACTTCAAAGATTCTTGGATGAAGTGCCAAGAAGGTCACCCCAGCGACCTTCATATACAGGACGATTTTCTCTTCAAAGGGAATCGATTGTGCATCCCTCAAAGTTCCCTGATCAGGGAGCAGATTATTCAGGAGCTACATGGAAGTGGCCTCAGTGGACACCTTGGGCGAGACAAGACGCGAGCTCTTGTGGAAGAGCGGTATTACTGGCCGCAATTAGTACGTGATGTGGGGAAAGCCGTACAACGTTGTCATGTTTGTCAGACCTCTAAGGGGCAATCTCAGAATACGGGCCTCTACATCCCGTTACCTGTGCCTGACGGTCCTTGGGAGGATTTATCAATGGACTTCGTGCTTGGTCTGCCACGAACACAACGCGGCATGGATTCAGTGTTCGTGGTAATAGATCGTTTCTCCAAGATGGCGCACTTTATTCCATGCAAGAAGACTCTCGATGCAACACACGTGGCAAATCTATTCTTCAGAGAAATTGTGCGGCTACACGGGGTTCCCAAGACTATTACTTCTGACCGTGACACGAAGTTCATAAGCCACTTTTGGCGGACTTTGTGGACTCGATTCGATACACGACTTCAGTTCAGCAGCGCCTACCACCCACAAACTGACGGTCAAACTGAGGTTGTGAATCGCACGTTGGGAAACCTCCTTCGATGTATTTCAGGAGAAAAACCGAAGCAGTGAGATTTGGCTTTGTCTCAAGCGGAGTTTGCATTCAACAACATGGTAAACCGCTCGATAGGAAAATCCCCGTTCCAGGTTATTTACGGACGAGTGCCTCGCCACACACTAGACTTGGTCCCTCTGCCCAAGCTCCCAGGCATGAGCATTGCAGCAGAACATATGGCAGACAAGATCATGAGCATTCATGCAGAGGTACAAACCAAGTTACATGCCTCGAACGAGAAGTATAAGGAGCAAGCGGACAAGCATCGACGACGAAAAGTGTTCGAGGTGGGCGACCAAGTAATGGTCCATCTGCGCAAAGAAAGATTTCCAACCGGAACGTACAACAAGTTGAAGAATAAAAAGATTGGACCGGTACCAATCATTCGAAAGATCAATGACAACGCCTATGTTGTTGATCTTCCAGATGACATGACGATCTCACGGACTTTCAATGTCGCGGACCTGACCGAGTATAATGAACCAGAGCATGACGAGAACTCGAGGACGAGTTCTTTTGAAGTGGAGGAGACTGATGTAGAGCAGGTCACGAACAGTTACATGGCCAAGATGGATCAGAAAAGGCCCGGTCGACGACAGAAGTGATCTGGACCATCAGACCTTAAATCAGGCGTATCTCGCAATCCGGGATGAGTTAGCCGACGAAAAATATATGATTTTGGGGTAGAACGAGCTACTTTAGCCAACCAACCCCGCTATGCCGGGTTGCGACGCTCGGAATTGCGAGAAACCCCTGGATTGACGGTCGTTTCCCTGTTTCAATTTCAATTTTATTATAAATAATAAGTTTTAGTTTGATTATAACTCTTCATCCGTTGGGCTTTAGGAGTTGCGCCCAACGTGAAAAGAGCTTAGAATAATTAGGAGAACGGTTTGGTGAAGCCAAATAGGACACTTACTATTTTTGGCCGAAAACCTTGCGCACTAGTAGACATCACGACCGTCTATAAATAGTAAGTTTACTATTTATAGTAAGTCGCGAATTCTAGGAGTCCTAGTTGTAGTTTGATTCTGATTTCTTTCCCATTGCTTGGTACCCCTATTTAAAGGGCTGTGAACTCGTTTTTATGGATGAATTAATCAGTTTCGAAATTATTAGAAATTATTTCTGTTTTCTGCTTTCTTTCCTCGTGGATTCGAGAAGTCTCTGTGAGGAGTCCAGAGAAGCTCCGTGGATTCGGAGTATTTATCCTCATCACGTTCATCCCTGCGTCAAAAACTAAGGTAAGTTGGAATATTATGTGGGGTCCACCAGGATAACAGACAGACCATTTGAATTGGTTCAAGCAACAGCGGCCCACCAGGCCAAGAAGGCCTAGAACACATCTAGGCCTGAAAAAGTGCAGTGGCCAATCACTAGATCAAATGAAAATTTGTTAAGTTTGTTCCTTAATGGGCCCCACACTAACTGAATGTTTTCTTTTCTTATTGGGTTTTATTATTATTTAATTGCTTATTAGAATTGGATCGAGTCATGGCATATTCAACAGGTTTTCCTTCAGTATTTTTGCATTTTTTTTCTAGGTGGGCCACTTTTAAAATATTAAATTATGTTAGCACAATAAGAATTAATCGCATTTAAAATTCTATTGAGGTTGCCCTTGAAACTAATTCAAAACTACTGTAGTTTTGCTATTATTATCGAATTAATAGCTCATTTTGAGAAGGCATTTTAGTCATTTTATATATACAAAATTGAGATAATTAAGATTAGAAGTAATATATGAATACAAAATTGATAAAAGCTTTGTTATAAAACATAGTTATATATACAAAATTGATATTCTAATTTATATATGAAATGGTGAATGTTATTATTATAAACACCACCTGTGTAGATTATCTTTTATACATTTTATATTATATAAATTAAAGCATTATTCCTTGTATTTTGAAGAAAAATGCACCTGTGGGGTCCTTCCTCATGCTTGGGTGGTATACTCACAAGAGTTTCAACACAAGTGAAATAGAGAAGGACCTAAGGTTAAGCACCGTCTTCCTCAAGGGAATAATTGTTCCGAATCCATGGAAGTTCTCTGGACTCCTCATCGAGACTTCTTGAATCAAGGAAGAAAAGAATAAGAAAAACAGAAAATAAATTCTATAAAATTCAAAATTGATTGATGAATAAAATAAACGAGCCTACAACCCTTTAAATAGAGATGCTAAACCATAGAAGAAATTTCAGAATCAAACTACAATTAAAACTCCCATAAACTGCAACTTACTATAAATAGTAAACTTACTATTTATAGATGGTCATGATGTCTACCAGTGCGCAAGGTTTTCAGCAAAAAATAGTGTCCTATTTGTTCCACCACGCTATTCTCCTAATTATTATAAGCACTTTTCATGTTGGGCGCAACTTCTAAAGCCCAACGAAAGAAGATTTATAATCAAACTAAAACTTACTATTTATAGTAAAAACTGAATTAAAACAGGAAAACGATCGTCGATCTAATAGTATTTCGTAAATCTGGCTTACGCAACCTGGCATAGCGGGGTTGGCTGGCTAAAGTAGCTCGTCCTACCCCAAAATCATATAGTTTATGTCCGATAACTCATTTCGGTTTGTGAGATACGTCTGTTTTAAGTTCTGACAGTCTGGATCATCTCTATCTCTGATCGAGTCTTTTCTAGTCCATCTTGGCCATGAAATTATCCACGACCCACTCTACATCAACATGGTCATGGGTTCGAATACCACTGTGGTGAAATCTATGTGTGTGAGGGGTGTGAGTGCAACCGTCCGTAAAAATAAAAATAAAATAAAAAAACAAAACAAGGAGAGATGCTCCGGTGCTCTCAGAGCATCACAGGTTATAATCCTCATAATTGCATTAGTTTACATGGGTACAACAATTAAGTTCAGAACACCTTCCATGAGCTACAATATAAAAAATTGCACTGATAAAATTGAATTTATCATTAACTTAGCCCTATTTTTATAGCCATCCATATTCCAAGCCATGGACGGGATGGTTATTATGCCTAACAAAAGTGATTCTTTAGAATCGTAAGCAGTTGCATGATGGGTCCTAACAAGTAAACAGATCAAATTGGTTAGTGGACTATTTCGTGTGAATGATCTTGACCATCCATATTAAAGGTTATTGATCAAATGGTTATATATTTGTCGGCTCAACGTGTTGTTTGCATGGTAATCCATGAAATGTGTGCTGGACGTGATGAACAGTCTGGATCAATGGATTGAATAGTGTAGGTGTCCCAATGCAACTAGGAGCACTATAACTTACAGTCCTCTAAGAGCACCAAAGCATTTCTCTATTTTAAATATAAATTTTAATGAGAAATAATGCTTCACTACACTCAGAGCACTATAAGTTATAGTGCATCTAGTTGCATTGTTCACTTGGACAGTTCAATCGATTGATGACTAGCCTACTAAATCCACGACAGATCATGGACTACCATGAAAAAATTACACAGATAGACAATCCAATTGATCTTTGATTGTGTCTTATTTTTTATACCCACTCGTTTTGCTCCCTAATAGAAGCTATTCTTTAGAATCATAAGCAATCCATGATGTGGCGTAACAAATAGATGGACCAGTTTGTTGTTTGGACCTATTTTTGTATAAATTATCTTAACCCTCCGGGTTAAAGCCCAGGTGTCGAATGGTTAATATTTGTCAGGTTGGTGGTATGTTTGCATGGTAGCGCCCATTAATGTGCGTCAGGCATTATGAACAGCCTGGATCGGTGGATTTGATTGTCCAAGTGTTCAAATTCAACTAGGAGCACCGTAACTTATAAGTGCTTTGAGAGCTTTGGAACGGTTAGCACTCGGTTTGTTTTCTATCAAGTGTAGAGGTGGGCATCGAGCCGAGTCGAGTCGAGGTGGGCCAAGCTTGGCTTGGCTTGTCCATGATGTACTCAAGCTCGAGCTTGGCCTCGAGCTCAACATTGAAGCTTGGCTTATTTGCCAAAGTTGTCGAGTCGAGTTCGAGTCGAGTCGAGTTTACCTCGAGTCGAGCTCGAGCTTGTTGTGTGAGAGAGTAATGGATTCTGTTCTTGATCCTCATCCATTGATGAAAAATTCAAAAATCTTAAGATAATCAAAGCAAAACTCGATGAAAAAATCAAACAAAGTTTCGAATCGGATGAGGAAAGAACCGATTTGTTCTTGATCTTCTTCCACTAGCAGAAATCCAAGTACTAGAAAAAAAAAACAGAGTAGAAAACGGATTAAAAATTCAAGTAAAGAGCTATAGCCAATCAGATCATTGGATTTCCTTGAAGCTCTAACAGATCTGAGAAGAACCCATCTTGAATTTCTTGGGTTTTTTGCCTAAGAAGTAGATCTCAAGAGATTGAAATTATACTATTATGGAGCTGAAATGAAAACTGGTGGTGGTGGTCGGGGTAGGCGTGTGGCTGGCAGTGGGCAGAGAAAGAGAAGAAAGGGAAAGGGAAGAGGGTGCGTGCGGTCGGGTAGAGACTTTAGGGTTTGTTTTTTATTTTTTTTTTATTTTTAAGTTTAAACTTAAAACTTATATTAATAATATTATATATATATATATATATATATATATATATATATATATATATATATATATATATATAATATTTAATATATTTATTAATTGAGCCGAGCGAGCTCGAGTTCAAGCTTCGAGTCGAGTCGAGTTCAAGTCGAGTCGAGTTGAAATGCCCCCTGGTCGAACTTGGCTTGAACTCAACTCGAGCTTCAAATAATTAGCTTGACTCGGCTCGAATCGGCCATTCAAGTCGAGTCAATCCGAGCTAACTCGAGCCGAGTCGAGCGAGCTTTTCAAGCTAGCTTGACTCGTGAACAGCCCTAATCAAGTGTGGTGTGTGCGGACCGTCAGAATCGATATATCAGCTCGAAAATTGATCAACTTTGACCCTAAGCACTGCCGAAATAAGTAGATACGCCTAATATCAACGTGTATGACTAAAATATAAGAAGATTGATTGCTTACTCAGTCAACTTGAAGAATTTTGTAATGATTAGGCGATAATCGGAGGGTAAGGTTTTTCCTTCAAAAGTGAGTTGCACTTAGGTTGCACTTTGCCTTTCACAAAAAAAGTCTTTTTAGTATATTAGTGCAATTAGACAAAAGAAAAAACTTACAATCGATCGCTAAGAGCGATTACAAGAATGCATCTCTTGAAAGAACTGCTTGATATTGGATAAGGATTACTCCAGTTTATGAGCATAGGCCTGAATTACAACTACGAATTACTTCTACTGGATTATTGTTGCTCCAAGGATAGACTGAGATAAAGTAAATTGGTAGATTTGATTTGGTTTGATTGGTGTGAGACACCTTGTTTTGTTGATTTCTTTTGTTATTTATGGATTTCTTGCTGCAGCTATTCCTCGTACGTTTCTCTCTTTCAATACAACGATTATGACAGCTGAAGAGTCATCACACAAGCCTTCTAGATCATTCCTTTCTTAATACGTGTCCCTCTGATCGTTCCTCTTCCGCTCGATCACCTTCACCGTGTCTTGCCTTTCGGTTGCATTCTTCCGGATTCCACGATCGGCTTCCGAATATCTCGATCACACTCGACTTCTGGGTGCCTCGGCTAGACTTTAAGTTTCTCGGTTGCATTTCATGAAGATCACGTTATATCTATCCTGCAATGACAGCTGAAGAGTCGCCACATAAGCCTTCCAAATCCTTGCTTTCTTGATACGTGTCCCTATGACCATTCATCTTCTGCTCAACCGTCTTTTGCTCCCAGGCTTCTTGGTTGTGTCTTGCTTTTCAGATATGTTCCTCTTATGGACGTCTCGATGTTCACTCCCCAAGTGCAGGGTTGTGATGTAGTAATAAACTCGGTGAGACCGAGGTCGAATCCCAAGGGACTGGAACCTGTACGTAATCTGAAATTAAGCAGGACTAGAACTAGGTTAAGATGAAATCTAAATCGAATGAATTTAAGGGAATAATGGTGAAATATTTAATCTAAAACTTAAAGAATTCAGATAAATGAAACTAGGGATTCAGAGGATCCACTTGTAGAGATCAGGGAGATCTTATGCCTGCATCAAGAAATCAACTGGACTTAGAGTCCCATCTTTATCCAGTTGAAGAATGTAACCATGGAAATCAAACTGAACTTACTTGATATAGTTTTCTTATGAAAGGTATATGAAAGGTATATGAATTAGAATAGTTAATTTTTATTATTTCTTATGATGTGGCCCACTCATACTTTTATTATTTCTTATGGTGTGGCCCACTCATACTTTGAATTAGAACAGGAACGGCCGAGATAAATCAAGAGGCAAGTCGAGTAATAGGAAAGATGTTGATTGCTGGAATTGTGACAAGAAGGGCCACTACAAGCATGATTGTCGTGGTAAGAAGAACGACACGAAAGGAAAAGGGAAGGAATATGAATCAGATTCTACTGCGGTCACTTCAGATGGCGACATGGTAGTTATTCTTTCTGCAGATCACGATGTATGTCTCACGGCTACGAGTCAGGACACCGACTGGGTGATAGACTCAGGAGCTTCTTTTCATGTGACTCCACACAGGGACTCCTTCACAAGCTACAAGTCAGGTGACCATGGGATTGTGAAGATGGGAAATTCTAGCGTATCAAAAATCGTGGGAGTTGGTGATATTTGTGTGAAGACCGATGTGGTCTGCACATTGGTTCTCAGGGATGTAAGGCATATCCCAGACCTTCGCCTCAACTTAATGTCGACGGGAAGGCTGGATGATGATGGGTATGAAAGCCGGTTTGCTGGTGGGCGATGAAAGTGCATCAAGGGTTCGTTGATCGTGGCCAGAGGAAAGAAGTGTTGCACCCTTTACAAGGCAAGTGTCAGTATGTGTAAGGGTGGGTTGAACGCAGCGGAAGATTCAACTATTGACATGTGACACAGGCGTCTAGGCCACATGAGTGAAAAAGGGCTTCAGGTACTAGCAAAGAAGCGGCTCCTTCTAGACGTGACAGGTACACCTCTTAAAACCTGTCTTAATTGTTTATCAGGGAAACAACATAGAGTTACATTCGTTAAAACTGCTTCTCATGTTAATAAAGTGCATACATTAGATTTGGTTTATTCTGATGTTTGTGGTCCTATGAGGACAAAAACCTTGGGTGGGGCATTGTATTTTGTTACTTTTATAGATGATGCATCTAGGAGGGTTTGGGTTTATGCTTTGAAATCCAAAGATGAGGTCTTTGATGTGTTTAAATTGTTTCATGCTATGGTCGAGAGAGAGACAGGTAGATCACTGAAGTGCATCCGCATTGACAATGGTGGTGAATACATTGGCGACTTTCATGAGTACTGCAAGTCCCTCGGTATACGGCATGAACAGACGGTTCCTAAGACCCCCCAACATAATGGTGTAGCTGAGCGAATGAATCGCACCATTGTTGAGAGAATCAGATGCATGTTATCCCATGCGAAATTGCCCAAGACGTTCTGGGGAGAAGCAATGCACACGGCGGTGTATTTGATAAACAGGTCTCCATCAACCCCATTGAATGGAGAAGTACCTGAGAAGGTGTGGACTGGACATGAACCATCGTACAGTCATCTCAGGGTGTTTGGATGCAAGGCATCTGTTCACGTACCAAAGGACGAGAGGTCCAAGCTCGATATGAAGATCAGGCAGTGTGTGTTCTTAGGGTACGGTGATGAAAAGCTCGGTTACAGGTTATGGGATCCGACCGAGAGGAAGCTCGTCAGGAGCAGAGATGTGGTTTTCTTTGGAGATCAGTGTATAGAAGACATTGGTAAGCCAGAGAAGAACCAGCCTAGTTCAGGTGAACTAGAGGATATGGATCCGGTTACTCCTCCCATGGTGCCTGATGACGGGGGAGTACAGCAAGGTGCAGAGGACGAGAGAGTTCCTTCAGAAGATGGACCAGTGGAGAGTCCCCACTTGATCCACCTGTTGAGCCACAGGTGAGGAGGTCATCTAGGGACAGATAGCTGTCCAAGAGGTACTCGCCGCATGAGTACATTATGCTAACCGATGAGGGAGAACCAGAAGATTATTCTGAGGCCCTAGCCGACGAGCATAAGGGAGAGTGGTTGAAAGCTATGCAAGAGGAGATGAAATCCTTGCATAAGAACCACACCTATGACATGGTGAAACTGCCTAAGGGCAAGAAAGCTCTGAGCAACAAGTGAGTGTTCAGAAAGAAGATTGAGCAGAAGAATTCACAGACAAGGTTCAAGGTCAGACTTGTGGTGAAAGGGTTTGGTCAGAGGAAAGGCTAGACTTCGAGGAGATATTCTCACCAGTGGTGAAGATGACATGCATACGGATGTTGCTTGGGTTGGCGGCTAGCATAGATCTGGAGATAGAGCAGTTAGATGTTAAAACTGTCTTTCTCCATGGTGACCTGGAAGAAGAGATCTACATGCACCAACCAGAAGGGTTCGAAGTCAAGGGCAAGGAGCATATGGTGTGTAGGCTGAGGAAGAGCTTGTATGTGCTGAAACAAGCTCCACAACAATGGTACAAGAAGTTCGACTCGTTTATGTTGAAACATGGGTATGACAGAACGGAGTCGGACTAATGTGTGTTCACGCGCAAGTTCTCAGATGGTGATTTCTTAGTTCTGCTCTTATACATTGATGACATGCTCATCATGGAAAAAGACATCAAGAAGATCGATAGGCTGAAATAGGAGTTGGGCAAGTTTTTTGCGATGAAAGACTTGGGCCCGGCTAGACAGATCCTATGAATGGAGATAACCCGTGACAAGAGTAGCAGGAAGCTTTGGCTGTCACATGAGCGGTACATTGAGAAAGTCCTAGAGCGGTTCAATATGAATGCAGCGAAGCCGGTCAGTACTCCACTTGATGGTCACTTCAGATTGAGCGACAGACAGTGTCCCAAGACGAAGGCAGAGGTGGAAGAGATGCAGAAGATACCCTACGCGTCAGCAGTAGGAAGTTTGATGTATGCTATGGTGTGTACACGCCCAGACATAGCATATGCGGTTGGTGTTGTCAGCCGGTATCTTGCCAATCCTGGCAAAGAGCATTGGGCAGCGGTGAAGTGGATACTGCAGTATCTAAGAGACTCATCCAGTTTGAGTCTATGCTATGGTGACGGTAAACCTGTGTTAGAGGGCTACACAGATGCAGATATGGCAGGTGACATAGACTCCAGGAAGTCTACATTGGGGTTCATGTTCACGTTTGCAGGGGGAACGGTTTCTTGGCAGAGCAAGCTACAGAAGGTCGTAGCATTGTCGATGACAGAGGTCGAATACATTGCAGTCACAGAGGCATGTAAAGAGATGTTTTGGATGAAAAAGTTCCTACAGGAACTTAGCCTAAAGCAGAAGGAGCACGTGGTCTATTGCGATAGTCAGAGTGCTATACACTTGAGCAAGAATCCAAGTCAGCATTCCAAGTCGAAGCACATAGAAGTTCGGTATCACTGGATCGGGGATATTTTGGAACAGAAGGTGTTACAGCTTGAGAAGGTCCACACGGACGATAATGGGTCAGACATGATGACCAAGGCTTTGCTCAAGGGCAAGTATGAGGTTTGTAGAAACCTGGTTGGCTTGAAGAAGGTGGATCCCTCCTGGGTCAAAAAGGGGAGATTTGATGGGTATTTTTGACCCGTCTTCGACCGGTCGTGAGCCCTGCTCGACCGGTCGTGGGCTGGTGTTTGACCAGTCGTGGGTTCGAGTCGTGGTACGACTCAAAGTCCAGCGAGTCTGGGATAATTTATTCCGGGGTGCTCGACCGGTCGTAGGAGGTCCTCGACCGGTTGTAGGTGGCTCTCAACCGGTTGTGGACTCTCCATGACTAGTCGTAGGTTACGTAGTTTATTCCGCGATTTTGCGTTAACTGCGGATTTGAGTCCTTTCGCAACTGGGATGCGAAAGGGAAGTTTCCTAAACTATAAAAGGGGTTGCCTAGGGTTTTCTAGTAATAAGAAGAGGGTTTCTAAAAGCTTTACAAGGGATTTACTAAAGGGTTTAGGGCTATCAAAGGTGAGAGAGAGAGAAGAAGAGAGAGATGAAGCTTATAGAAGAGAGGTTTTGCTCGTGAAGGTTATCTACGGTGCAATCTATATCTCAACGCTTCTATGTCCTCGTAATCGGTTAGATCTCTCCGTTTTCTCTATTTCTCTTATTGTTTATCCACTCCTGCGTGAGTGAAGAAGGTTGTAACGTTCTACTTCATAGTGGATTGTTGATCTGGACGAGGTCCCATGGTTTTTACCTCTTTGAGGGTTTTCCACGTAAAAATCTCTTGTGTGGTGTGTGATTGATGCCTTGATTGTTTTCATTGCTTTATTATCCATAATTCTGGTTTGTTCTGGAGGGCTAGATCCTAAGGTTTTGTGCAAGGCCCCAACATCAAATACCACCATATTTCTGGAGATGCAATCATCATGCAACAATGGTGTAATTCCTTCTAATGAAATTTCATATACCATTTAATCCTTTGTTCCAAACAGTCAAGCACATCTAGTTTTCCACCGCCCTTAATCTTAGTGTCAAAATCAAAGCATCTTATCCATTTGGAGTTTTAGTGTGCCGGAGTCACCGGACCGAAATACAATGATCTAGAATGAGTAGGTATATGATATCGATAGTCGGCTACGACATCCCACCTTTTAATGGGGCAGAAAAATCAAGACTCGTGTGGTCTGTTTAGTCACTGCTCCTTTAATTTCAGGCCACATGCAGTCGAATCCACTAACGTCATCAACAGTCCATAAGTGTTTCTAGTGACAAGACTCGTGTGGTCTGTTTAGTCACTGCTCCTTTAATTTCAGGCCACATGCAGTCGAATCCACTAACGTCATCAACTGTCCATAAGTGTTTCCAGTGACAAGGATATAAATCTACTCAATGAAAAACTAGTGCACCATTCTAGCCGGAAGTGACTAAATCTACACTAAAAATTAAAAAAGAAAAAGAAAAACTAATGCTTCGTTAGGCCCGGATGTGATTTATTATTCCCAACACGTGATTGTTGACCGTCTAAGTTTGAACGAAACGTCAATGATCACGTTACTGAAAAGGATGGGTTGGACAGGGATGATTCTTTTTTTCCTTAGTGGGGCACACCTGATGAATGGATTGGATGGATTTGCTTGATCAATGTGGTTTTCATCCATGCATTGCGTGATTTGGATAAACTATCACCATAGCTGCTAGTCCGGTAAATTAAGGTGCAGCTGACCCCTTGCCTATCCCTACTGTACTACAACTTGAGACAGTGTTTGGGTGATCCTGACCGTTGATCTGATAGTCCAATCCCTTGCGTAGATGGACAATGCTACCAAAATAACCTAATTGCAAATCACAACTCTCCATTTTTGGCCGGCAAATATATCGCTAAGAGATAATACAGCCAAGATCTTGATCATATCAGAGTATTTTGGGCATGGCACAACAAATCAACGGTAAGGATCACTGAAAACTGGGCCCCACTTTCAGGGACTCAATAAGCAACAGGGAACCTAGCTAGTATGTGTTACTTGCACTGCTGAGAATTCGACCGCTGGAGTTTTTTTTTTTTTTTTTTTTTTTTTTTTATTATTATTTTTTTTAAGAAGAAAAGTAGCTTCCGGGTATTTTGAAGAGAAAAGTGGGACTGCGGACCCCACCTTTTAGCCAGCTGGTTTTATGAAAGAAGACGAGCCTTCTTTTGCAGCTTAGACCTCCACGTGAGGGGACAGAATTTCTGGACGAAAATACCCCTCCTTTCACGGAAACTGATTGGGTACTCCCCTGCCACCACGTAATGGTGGATGTTCAGTAGTCTGTGAGCCCCACCATGATGTATGCTTTTCATCCATGCATATTTTTCCACATCATTTTATGGTATGAGACAAAAAAATGAGGTATATGCAAATCTCAAGTGTACCACATTACAGGAAACCGTGTTGAATGAGCATCAACCATTAAAAACTTTTTGGGGGCCCACTGTGATGTTTGTGAGAAATCCTCCCCGTCTAAGTTCATTTATAGGGTCACAAAGACCTGGATGAAGAGGAAAAACAAATTTCATAATGATCCAAAACTTCTGTAACCCCTAAAAGGGTTTTAATGGTAGACGTTCAATTCCCCACTGTATTTTACAGTGTGGTCCACTTGATAGTTAGATCTATCTTATTTTTCGTCTCAAGCCTTAATATGAGCTCGCCAAATAGATGGACGGTTTGGATATAACACAGACATCATGATGGGACCCACAAAAGCAACGCAACATATAAAAAAAAAAAAATATAAAAAAAAAAAGATTGCATCGATATATCGACAATATGTAGATATATTGACAAAATAAAGCATCGATATATCGACATATTGTCGATATATCGACGTTATATGGAATTTTTTGGTTAAGTTGCTGGACAAATGAGGACTTAATTCGATATTATCGACCATATGTCGATATATTGACAAAATCAAGCATCGATATATCGACATATTGTCGATATATCGACGATACATGAAAATTTTTTTACCCTGCCGATTTTCATGCTTGCTCCGCCGATATATCGATATATCGACATATGTCGATATATCGACGTTATAAGGGATTTTTTTTGTCCCGCCGATTTTCATGCTTGCCCTGCCAATTTTCTAGTTTGCCCCGCCGTTTTTCTAGTTTGCCCCGCCGTTTTCTAGTTTGCCTCGCCGTTTTTCTAGTTTGCCCCGCCGTTTTTCATGCTTGCCCCGCCGATTTTCTAGTTTGTCTCGCCGTTTTTCATGCTTGCCTCACCGATTTTCTAGTTTGCCCTGCCATTTTTCATGTTTGCCCCGCCGATTTTCTAGTTTGCCTCGCCATTTTTCATGCTTGCCCCGCCGTTTTTCATGCTTGTCCCGCCGATTTTCTAGTCTGCCCCGCCGTTTTTTCATGCTTGCCTCGTCGATTTTCTAGTTTGCCCCGCCGTTTTTTATGCTTGCCCCGCCAATTTTCTAGTTTGCCCCACCGTTTTTCATGCTTGCCCCGCCGATTTTCTAGTTTGCCCCGCCGATTTTCTTGTTTGCCCCACCGTTTTTCTAGTTTGCCCCGCTGTTTTTATCCCGCCGTTTTCAAGTTTGCCTCGTCGATTTTCTAGGCTATGGATATGGCTACGGTTATAATCCGTAGCTATAATTTTTTTTTTTTTTGCTGTTGTAATCCCACCGCCTTTTGTGGGTCCCATCATGAGGTCTGTGCTATATCCAAACCGTCCATCTAACTATCAAGTAGTGGGCCCTACAAAATTTTTAACGGTGAAAATCAATTTTCCCGCTGCTCTTTGTGGTGTGGTCCATTTGATCTGGATATGATTTTTTTTTTTTGGATAATGCTCCGAAATGTTCTCTAAATATGGATGAACGTTGTGGATATAATAAATACATAGTTGTGGGGCCATGTAACTTTGATCTCTTTTGAGCCGTTCGTACAACTCTTGGCTGGAGGAGCGTCCACGCTCGTCTTCGAAAGCGAGGGGTATTTTGGTCCTCAAATTCACTCCCCGCATGTGGAGATCTAAGTTGAAAGAAGGTTTGTCTTCTTTCATAAAACCAGCCGGCTAAAAGGTGGGTCCACAGTCCTACTTTTCTCTACTTATCTCTATTTTGAAGTTAACAGCATTTAAAGCGACCGTTGGAGTTACCATTCAAAACTCGCACTGATTGGATGATCCAATCCATCTGTACTTAGCCTTACTTTTTTTTTTTTTTCTCTTTGGCCATCCTCCAAGAGAAAAAGTGATTCTCTACAATCATAACCAATCTATGATAGACGGAGGTAATTGTTGATTGGATTTAACAATCTTAACAGTTCATATAAAATATTATTGATTGAATGGTTAATATTTGTCGGATCAGTGTGATGCTTGCAGTGTAGATCATGAAATGTAAGCTAAACCTAATGAGCAGCCTAGATCATTGGATTAAACTGTCTAAGTGCTCCAATGGAAGTGGATGCACTATAACTTATAAGTGCTCTCAAGCATTTCTCCCAAAATAATGCTATTCCAAATTTATTTATTTATTTTTTTAAATGCAACCCTTCATCTAGAATGTTACAGTAGGTGGACTTTAAATAAAAAAAAAAAAAAAAAAAAAAAAAAAAAAATTAAAAAAAAAAAAAAGAAGAGAGAGAGAGAAAGAAAAAAAAGAAGAAAAAAAGCAACCATAAAAAATAAAGAGAGAGAGAGAAAGAAAGAAAGAAAAATGAAAAATAAAAAAAGGAACCATCATTGAACCATTCATCTTGAAGGTTACATTGTACGTAGCCTCTGTAGAAAAATAAAATAAAATAATTCCTCACCATTGAAGATCGTTGCTGTCCACTATTTATTTATTTATTTTATCTAACACACGTACACACACTCACGCCGTTGCTGTCCATATGGAGGGTTAGAAACTGCTTTCCATATTGACCGTAGGCCCACTTTGATGTATTTCACTACATCTACTCCGTACATACATATGAAAGCTCATTTTAGAGTATGATCCAAAAATTGAACATGATTCTCCGGATGGATAGTACAGGAAACTGTGGTGACTGACAAATAAATTTTCCTTTTTGTAGGCCATAAAATCTTTGGATCAAGATGATATATGTATGATCTTTTTATCTAGGTGTTTTTGACCTTATCAACAGGTTGGATGGAAAATAAATATTATGATGGAATCTATCAAGTTTTTAATAGCTAGGATTCAATCAATGACTGTTTCCTGTGGTGTGGTCCACCTAATATTTGATTCAGTTTCCTTCTTAGGATCATATTCTAGAATGAGCTGTTAAAATTATTGGACGGTGTGGATTTAAGGCACATACATCACTGTGAGTCCCACAGTAATGGATCTCACCTAATTGCCTCACTAAAAAAATGCCAAATGTATGAAAAATAGAAGATGCACGTATCGTTTTCAATCATTATTCTACTATTTTTAATAGAGTGGGCTCGGATTTGGTGGCCTAATTCAAACGAATCCCAAACCTCTGGAAACGGAGATTTTTCATTTCCTCATTTTCACTGGGCCATGTCATTCTGACAACATCATTGCAATAGAGCTGATGTCATCAGTTAGAACGTGGCTAAAGATAATACGGAAAATACGGAAAATCTTTGTTTACCTGCGACAGAGGATCAAATTAAATTTAAACATAGTGCCAACAGAACCTTTTAAATTGAGGAATCTTGGTAGCCAATATTTATTTAAAAAAAACTTGTGAGAACTTTTTAAGAACGTATTTCTCTTGATACGAGCTTAAAATCTCAACCGCTCATGTGATACACCAACCCATGTACTATTATTTAATTTTCAACCAATCATTCCGTGGCGGCAAAAATGGGTAGCTGATCAGGTGCGGCCCTGGCCTCACCCAACAAAATGCGGCCTAACTGTGGAGCCCACCTTGATGTATGTATTACATATCCATGCCGTCCACTCATTTCTTTGGCTAATTTTAGGGCATGAGCCCAAAAATGAAGTAGATCAAAATCTCAGGTGGACCACACCATATGAAATAATAGGGATCAAACACTTGCCATTTAAAACTTCCTAGGACCCACTGTAATGTTCACCTAATGTTTATTTTCCATCCAACATATTGATAAGGTCACACATAATTGGATGAAAGGGAAAAAAAAAAAAAAAAAAAACAATCAACTTGATTCACAACTTGATTAAGAAGAATCAGAACTTTTACCGTCCAACGGAAGTTTTTAATGGTTAATAATCACTGTTTCCTATGAGGTGGTCTACCTAAGATTTAGATCTGTTTTATTTTTTTAGTCACATGCCCTAAAATGATCTAGAAAAACAGATGACCAATGTGGATATACAATAAATACATTAAAGCGGCCCCACAATCGGGTAACGATCCTTGAGGGACTCATTTCCTTAGTGGCCCATCTAATACTGTGCTCGGTGCTGGTAGATGTTGGTCGAAGCTCTTTGGGCCCTACTATGATGTATGTGTTTTATCCGGTGTCCATTCCTTTTGGCAATTCATTTTAAAGTATCATTTAAAATTTGAGGATGATCCAAAGTTCAAGTGAACTACACGGGTTCATTATGTTGAAAATTTACTGAATTCAATATGTTGAAAACTTGTGGGCTACTTTAGTTTTGAATCAAGTTGATTTTTATGTTTTTCCCTTCGTTTAGGTAGATATAACTTATGAACAAGTTGGATGACAAATAAACATCAACGTGGGCCCTAGGAAGATTTCAATGGTCACTACCAGAAAAACAAGCAAAGGCTACAGATAAAATCCGTAGCCATAGACCTATGGTTACGGTTTTAGTCCGTAGCACGACCGTAGTCGTAGGTGCCGTAACAATAGGTCTGGAACCTATAGCTATGGATTTAATCCATAGCTATAGGTTACAACAACTACGGATATAATTCGTAACAATTATATCTATAGCGATAAGCATAAACAGCTATTGATATTATTTGTAGCTAAAAGTCCGTAGCAATATGTCAAATTTAATAATGGCTACAGCTGTTAGATTATCGGCTATGGTCACTATCTGTAGCTATTTTGTACATTTAAAAAACAAAGGCTATGGATTTAATCCGTAGCCATAGACCTATAACTATGGTCAATATCCGTGCTATAATCATTCATTTATTCAATTACCACCTGCATAATCATTCATTCATTTAATTACAATCATTCATTCATTCAATCAATCCGTAGCCATAGACCTATAGCTACGGTCAATATCCGTGCTATAATCGTTCATTCATTCAATTACCACCTGCATAATCATTCATTCATTCAATTTAATCATTCATTCATTCAATCAATTACAATTATAATTACAATAATGCTGAAAATACAAATCTCGGTGAGTCTGTGTGCACTCACATATGACCAGGTGCATCTTTCATCCACCATAGATAGAAAATGAATGCGAGTATCAGTACTCCACTTGCACATCTGATAGCTATACCAATAACTTCTCCTGTGCGTCTTCTGTAATTATTCGAGGGCGAACCACCACTAGAGGACTCTGCAACATAAAAACAAAGAATCAGTCAATTGAAGAAGGATGAAAACTAAATGCAAGGAAAATATAGAAATAGGATCGTTGAGAACCTAGAGAATTGGTTATATGTTATATGTTATAGTTTATAAGTTATATGTTATATGTTATAGTTTTGGGGAATTGAGAATTGGTTAAGGTTTAGGTTTAGGAAATCGGGTTCAGGTTCGGGATCGGGTTTAAGTTTGGGTTTTCAAGTTTAGGTTTAGGTTAGGGAGTTGAGATTAGGATTAGGTGTAGGTTTAGGTTTAGGGATTTGAGAATACATTTAGGTTTTAGGTTTAGGTTTAGGTTTTGGTTTAGATTATAGGTTATAAGTATAGGTTATAGGTTAAGGTTTAGGTTTAGGAAATCGGGTTCGGGTTTAGGATCGGGTTTAGGTTTGGATTTAGGTTATAGGTTATAAGTTATAGGTTTAGTTTATAGGTTAAGGTTTGGGTTATAGGTTTATGTTAGGTTTAGGTTAAGGTTATAGGTTATATGTTATAGGTTATAGTTTTTGGGAATTGAGAATTGGTTAAGGTTTAGGTTTAGGAAATCGGGTTCGGGTTTGAGATCGAGTTTAAGTTTGAGTTTTCAAGTTTAGGTTTAGGTTTAGGTTAGAGAGTTGAGATTATGATTAGGTGTAGGTTTAGGTTTAGGGATTTGAGAATACATTTAGGTTTTAGGTTTAGGTTTTGGTTTTGGTTTAGGTTATAGGTTTTGGTTTATGTTATAGGTTATAGGTTTAGGTTTAGGTTATGGGTTTTGGGATTTGAGAATAGGTTTAGGTCATAATATAGATTTAGGTTGGGTTATAGGTTAAGGTTTAGGTTTAAGTTATAGGTTTTGGGATTTGAGAATAGGTTTAGGTTATAAGTATAGGTTTAGGTTAAGGTTATAGGGTTTATGTAACATCCCGAAAAATCGGGGGTCGAGCATAACTCAACACCCGAGTTTTCAGAACATCACTTATGCAACATAGATAATGATGATTAAATGTTGTCTGCATTAATGTAGTGAACATGAGTGAGATTAAGCCAAAATAACATATCATACTCCAGAGACAGTTAAATTGCAAGCGGAAGACTGTGATAGATATATAAAATATATAAAAATAGTGGTGAGTCTCCAGAGTGTGATAATGTTACCAGGTTAATGAATTACAAGTACAGTTCAAATTATACCAAATGTGTAGTGTCATCTAGTCAACATCCCTGTAACCCCGTCGATCAAGGCACGACTCACATAAAGCCGCCCGAAAACCGCATATACGAGAAAGCATCCTCGTCGTCACAAAAGTCCGGCTCCGCCTCAGGAGTAGCGTCGCCATCTGAAATCAGACAATGTCTAGTGGGTGTTCGAAACACCATCCCGTAACGTGGGAGTGAGTAGCTAACTCAGTGGAACAATAAAACATAGGTTAACATGTTATCGACTCAGTCAAGCAGTAATGATAAAGCAGTACAATCAAACACTCCTAACTACTCTTATTAATGCAAGTATGGATGCAGTCATGATGTATGCCCTCACTGACATACTCCCTCATGCGACACCATCTCACGTTCGTGGCATGCTTTCATCCCTCAGTGCTCCACATATTCCAGGCACATGCAATGCATGATGAGCATGATTTCTGAGTTTTTAATTAGTCCATTTCAAACAGCAGGATTGGGAAACTAAGGTACCTCCCTTGTATCATTCCCAAACATGATCCATTCTAGGGTCGTCAGTCCTAGTTAATATCAGACGATGATGTATTTTTAGGTCACCTCAGAGGCTGTCAGGACTGTTACGCACAAAGGTTACACCACTCCCCCATCACCCCTTAAACGATTCATCACAATATAGAAACAGGCCTAGTTCATACTCTATATACCGCGGCAAACCCTAAGGCGCATTGCGATTTCAGAGTATGCTCGAGGTCACTACAAAGGGCTGCCAGGGCTGTTACGCACAAAGGTTGCACCGCTCCCCCATCACCTTATCAATGTAAGCCGACAGCACGAATATAGTGTCCCATACCACCATAATCGGCTCATGAGTTTGGTTGCTCACTGGTCACTACGGGGAGGCACGTGGCCTCAGCGTAGGCCGACAGCTCGACCACGGTGTCCCATACCACCATGCTCGGCTCATGAGTCTTAGCGGATCGAGGTACCATGGTTAAAAGGGATTCCACTGGTAAGTTTGGTACTCTAGGTTCAAGCAGAGGCGTCCAAACATGGTGAACATACATAAGACAGATTGGGTTACTTGATGAGCTCGGCTAGCTCGAGCGCACATCAAGTTGAACGATATGAAGCGCATGAGCACTTCATGTGGCCAACCACTATCACCAATCGAAGTACGACTCGAGTTCGTCGAACACATCTCACGTGGCAAATGAATCACAGCCACGAATTCAACTCTAGTACCGATTGTCTGGACTATAATCATAGCTCCAAACACAATCAATTGCAGATAGATAAAGCAGTAGTGAATCAAGATTCAACTCATACAATCAAGGTCTGGTATTATCCGTTTAGGGCTGTCAGGGCTGTTGCACGCATTCGTTGCTCCACTCCCCCATCACCCATGACAGATCATACAACGTAAACATGAATTCAACATATGCATTACATAGATAAAATCATAAAAGCAGTTGAGCATGTTATGAAGCACAACACAAGCATGAGTTTGTACATATTCAATTCCTAATCACACAGCTATCCAAGGGAATCATACACAGTCAAAAGAGTTGAGAATCATATCTCAACACCCTTATACATTACAATTTACTAACTACTACTCATTCAAACTTTGTAACAAACGCTTAGACTACCTACACCGACATACATGACATATGTTGATCACATAGGTATAAGGCCAAATCCTTTTACTAGGGAGTTACCCCAATCATAACACGCATACACCCACAACGGATAGTCATGGCAAGCAGGAATCCAAGTTCCATATTCATTCAGTCATTTCCACAAACACTTGGGCCGCACATTTTAACATATATAGTGTATATTGGCCGTGGCGTGATTTAGGGCAAATCCTTTCGTCAAAGGGATATCGCCAATACAACAATCCATTATCCATGACAATTAGTCATGGCGAGCACGAATGAGAATTATATACTCATTCAATCATTTTTACAAACACTTAGAATACACTATTACAACATACTTAGTGTATGTTAGCAAACATGTATTAGGGCGAATCCTTTCGCTGAATAAGTATTTTATTCATATATCATATATTCATACTACAAATAATCATGTCCAACACACTTCTAAAATATATATGTATACGGTATTTTCTACAATACACAATTTCAACATACATAGTGTATATGAGCAAAACATGTATTAGGGCGAGTCCTTTCGCCAAACAAGTAATTTATCTATATATAATATTCATACAACAAATAATCATGTCAAGCACATTTCCAAAATTATAATTATACCGTACTTTCTACAAATACCTAGAGTATGTAGAATTCCATATTTTCATCTTTAATCAAAACAGAAAACGGACAGTACTTTGTACATGTGCAATTGTATGCAGATCATGAATCTATCATTATCTGACATTGAAAGCGTTGAAAACCATAACCTATACACCTAAAGTCCGCACATTTTGTCCTAGAATCTTAACGGAGTCGATAGGTTTGCTAAGCTTCCGTATTCGGCAGTTTGGCAACCTATAGAACGAAATAGGTTAGCTGTTTCATAACCTACAACCACCCAAGCCCCAAATCAGATTAGGGTTAGGGTTTCTTACCTAGAAACAGAGTCGGATTCGCCGGGAAAGCGATGAGAATGGAGTGGTGAAGCACGTATAGCGGCAGGGAAAAGTGGCAGGGAGATTCTCCCACTGCTCCCACACTTTCTCTCTCTTTTCTCTCCTCTCTCTAGGGTTTCTCCCAAATTCGTATGACTAGCATGAGAGAGGGTTTAAGGTCCTTATATAGTCTAAAAACTCACCGAAATAGACTCCAGGTCAAAGTATACTTAGGTTGTAACCAAAACGGGTCAGTTTCAGCTAACGGAGGACTTCTGGCGGGCCTCCTTGAGCCAAAGGTCGGACTTAAGCTCACTAACGCTGGATCTACATTCTATTAAGTTTTCGTTTCAGTGGAATTTCGAGATCACGCGTGGCGGACCAGTTTCAGTTCAACGGTTAGCGGATCTCGATCAGAGATTCCGAGTATATGTAAATGTGTATGAAATTTCTCCTAATCCGAGGGTATAATTTGGTCTGATTCTGACGGTCTGGTTGCTTAAAACTGATCCGCAAGCGAGAGGTGCCAGATTACTATTCAAGATATTTTATTTAGAATTAATTTCATATTTCTCACTCTTCACTCCGAGCTCAAGCGAATAGCGCTGGGACACTATCTGGATTTGATTTCCGAGATGGTTGTCAAGCCCAGCAAGGCGGTCTTAGTTCCTTAACTTCGTGTTAATCGGACTTCCGACGTGCGGTTCAAATCTGATACGGAGTTTCGAGATGCTCCCGAGAGCAGCCGGGTAATGAGATTGATCCTAGATTTTAGAGTAACCTAGCGTCAATGATTCTACAACTTTTGGGTCTTGCAGATCGTATTTAAAGTGATTGGTGCTAATTTCAAAGGCACCCTAGTTTAACACTAGCTAAATCTCGCTTAATTTCTAAAGGATTTAGTTCTGTAAGATTTCTGTCTGAGGTGGTACCTGGGCCTTTGTAGTTTGTATATAAAGTGATCCGAGTTATACTACTTAGCTAGTTTAAGTTAGTGTCTAGGATGAAAGTACTTAGAAAGATTGAAGAGCAAGGTGGTGAAGGATGGGATTTGTGAAAGAAATGGGTTCACAAGCGATTTTAGCCCTTGGGACTGAGTTTTGACAAGTTGATAAGGTGTTAGGATCGACCCATTGCCTACGGACGTCTAATCCCAGGTTGGCAAAAATCCGGGACGTTACAGTTTAGGTTATAGGTTATAGGTTTAAGTTTAAGTTATAGGTTTAGGTTTAGGTTTAGGTTTTAGGTTTAGGTATAGGCTTAGGTTATAGGTTATAGGTTATATGTTTAGGTTAAGGTTTAGGGATTCGGGTTCGGGTTTAGGTTTAGGAAATCGAGTTCAGGTTCGGTATCGGGTTTAGGTTTTAGGTTATAGGTTTAGTTTATAGGTTAAGGTTTGAGTTATAGGTTTAGGTTATATGTTATATGTTATATGTTATAGGTTATAGTTTTTGGGAATTGAGAGAAAATTGGGTTCGGGTTCGGGATCGGGTTTAAGTTTGGATTTTCAAGTTTAGGTTTAGGTTTAGGTTAGGGAGTTGAGATTAGGATTAGGTGTAGGTTTAGGTTTAGGGATTTGAGAATACATTTAGGTTTTAGGTTTAGGTTTAGGTTATAGGTTTTGGTTTAGGTTATAGGTTATAAGTATAGGTTATAGGTTAAGTTTAGGATTAGGAAATCGGGTTCGGGTTCGGGATCGGGTTTAGGTTTGGGTTTAGGTTATAGGTTAGAGGTTTAGTTTATAGGTTAAGATTTCGGTTATAGGTTTAGGTTAGGTTTATGTTTAGGTTATAGGTTATATGTTATAGGTTATAGTTTTTGGGAATTGAGAATTGGTTAAGGTTTAGGTTTAGGAAATCGAGTTCGGGTTCGGGATTGGGTTTGAGTTTGAGTTTTCAAGTTTAGGTTTAGGTTTAGGTTAGAGAGTTGAGATTAGGATTAGGTGTAGGTTTAGGTTTAGGGATTTGAGAATACATTTAGGTTTTAGGTTTAGGTTTTGGTTTTGGTTTTGGTTATAGGTTATTAGTATAGGTTATAGGTTAAGGTTTAGGTTTAGGAAATCGGGTTCGGGTTCGGGATCGGGTTTAGGTTATAGGTTATAGGTTATAGTTTAGTTATAGGTTAAGGTTTAGGTTACAGGTTTAGGTTAGGTTTAGGTTTAGGTTATAGGTTATATGTTATAAGTTATAGTTTTTGGGAATTGAGAATTGGTTAAGGTTTAGGTTTAAGAAATCGGGTTCGGGTTCGGGATCGGGTTTAAGTTTGGGTTTTCAAGTTTAGGTTTAGGTTTAGGTTAGGGAGTTGAGATTAGGATTAGGTATAGGTTTGGTTTAGGGATTTGAGAATACATTTAGGTTTTAGTTTTAGGTTTAGGTTTTGGTTTTGGTTTAGGTTATAGGTTTTGGTTTAGGTTATAAGTTATAGGTTTAGGTTTAGGTTATGGCTTTTGGGATTTAAGAATAGGTTTAGGTTGGGTTATAGGTTAAGGTTTAGGTTTAGGTTATAGGTTTTGGGATTTGAGAACAGGTTTAGGTTATAAGTATTGGTTTATGTTTAGGTTATAGGTTTAGGTTAAGGTTATAGGGTTTAGGTTATAGGTTATGGGTTTAGGTTTAAGTTATAGGTTTAGGTTTAGGTTTAGGTTTTAGGTTTAGGTATAGGCTTAGGTTATAGGTTATAGGTTATATGTTTAGGTTAAGGTTTAGGGATTCGGGTTCGGATTCAGGTTCGGGTTTAAGTTATAGGTTTAGGTTTAGGAAATCGGGTTCAGGTTCGGGTTCGGAATCGGGTTTAGGTTTGGGTTTAGGTTATAGGTTATAGGTTATAGGTTTAGTTCATAGGTTAAGGTTTGGGTTATAGGTTTAGGTTTAGGTTATAGGTTATATGTTATAGGTTATAGTTTTTGGGAATTGAGAATTGGTTAAGGTTTAGGTTTAAGAAATCGGGTCCAGGTTTGGGATCGGGTTTAAGTTTGGGTTTTCAAGTTTAGGTTTAGGTTTAGGTTAGGGAGTTGAGATTAGGATTAGGTGTAGGTTTAGGTTTAGGAATTTGAGAATACATTTAGGTTTTAGGTTTTGGTTTTGGTTTTGGTTTAGGTTATAGGTTTTGGTTTAGATTATAGGTTATAAGTATAGGTTATAGGTTAAGGTTTAGGTTTAGGAAATCGGGTTCGGGTTCAGGATCTGGTTTAGGTTTGGGTTTAGGTTATAGGTTTAGTTTATAGGTTAAGGTTTGGGTTATAGGTTTAGGTTTAGGTTGTCGGTTATATGTTATAGGTTATAGTTTTTGGGAATTGAGAATTGGTTAAGGTTTAGGTTTAGGAAATCGGGTTCAGGTTCGAGATCGGGTTTAAGTTTGGGTTTTCAAGTTTAGGTTTAGGTTTAGGTTAGGGAGTTGAGATTGGGATTAGGTGTATGTTTAGGTTTAGGGATTTGAGAATACATTTAGGTTTTGGGTTTAGGTTTTGGTTTGGTTTTGGTTATAGGTTATAGGTTAAGGTTTAGGTTTAGGAAATCGGGTTCGGGTTCGGGATCAGGTTTGGGTTTGGGTTTAGGTTATAGGTTATAGGTTTAGTTTATAGGTTAAGGTTTGGGTTATAGGTTTAGGTTAGGTTTAGGTTTAGGTTATATGTTATATGTTATAGGTTATAGTTTTTGGGAATTGAGAATTGGTTAAGGTTTAGGTTTAGGAAATCGGGTTCGGGTTCGGGATCGGGTTTAAGTTTGGGTTTTCAAGTTTAGGTTTAGGTTTAGGTTAGGGAGTTGAGATTATGATTAGGTGTAGGTTTAGGTTTAGGGATTTGAGAATACATTTAGGTTTTAGGTTTAAGTTTTGGTTTTGGTTTAGGTTATAAGTTTTGGCTTAGGTTATAGGTTTAGGTTTAGGTTATGGGTTTTGGGATTTGAGAATAGGTTTAGGTTATAAGTATAGGTTTAGGTTAGGTTATAGGTTAAGGTTTAGGTTTAGGTTAAAGGTTATAGGTTTAGGTTAAGGTTTAGGTTTAGGTTATGGGTTTTGGGATTTGAGAATAGGTTTAGGTTATAAGTATAGGTTTAGGTTAGGTTATAGGTTAAGGTTTAAGTTTAGGTTATAGGTTTTGGGATTTGAGAATAAGTTTAGTTTATAAGTATAGGTTTAGGTTTAGGTTATAGGTTTAGGTTAAGGTTATAGGGTTTAGGTTATAGGTTATGGGTTTAGGTTTAAGTTGTAGGTTTATGTTTAGGTTTAGGTTTTAGGTTTAGGTATAGGCTTAGGTTATAGGTTATAGGTTATATGTTTAGGTTAAGGTTTTGGGATTCGGGTTCGGGTTTTGGTTATAGGTTTTAGTTTAGGTTATAGGTTATTGGTTTAGGTTAAGGTTTAGGTTTAGGTTATGGGTTTTAGGATTTGAGTATAGGTTTAGGTTGGGTTATAGGTTAAGGTTATAGGTTTTGGGATTTGAGAATAGATTTAGGTTATAAGTTTAGGTTTAGGTTGGGTTATAGGTTAAGGTTTAGGTTTAGGTTATAAGTTTTGGGATTTGAGAATAGGTTTTGGTTATAAGTTTAGGTTTAGGTTGGGTTATAGGTTAAGGTTTAAGATTAGGTTATACCTTTTAGGTTATAGCTTTAGGGAATTGAGAATATGTTTAGGTTATAGGTTTTGGGTGTGGATTAGGTTAAGGGTGTGGTACCTACAAATACAGAAATAAACATGGCTTGTCCAAATGGCTAGGCCCCTCGAATGCTGTCCATAGGAAATTGACAGCTTCATCATGGTCATAACTGCGGTTCCTACTTTCCAGGGACCCCCACTGATTCGGATAGCTCCGACGCACATCCAGGTCTGCTCCATTAATTTCGAGCAATTACATAAACACGGCCTGTCCAAATGGTTAGGCCCCTCCAATGCTGTCCATAGGAAATGGACAGTTTCATCATAGTCATAACTGCGGTTCCCACCTTCCAGGGACCCCTGTTCATCCGGATAGCTCCGACGCACATCCGGGTCTACTCCATTAATTTTGAGTAAATACATAAACATGGCCTGTCCAAATGACCAAGCCCCTCCAATGTTGTCCATAGAAAATGAACAGCTTCATCATGGTCATAACAGCGGTTCCCACCTTCTAGGGACCCCCACTCATTCGGATAGCTCCAACGCACATCCGGGTCTGCTCCATTAATTTTGAGTAAATACATAAACACGGCCTGTCTAAATGATCAGGCCACTTCAATGCTGTCTACAGGAAATAGACAGCTTCATCATGGTCATAACAACGGTTCTCACCTTCCAGGGTGTAACGCCCCGAAAAAATTCGTATAAAGACCCGAGTACCACCTCAGGCAGAAATCACTCAGGATCAAATCCTTTAGAAATTAGACGAAATTAGCTAAGTGCTAAACTAGATTAGCTGTGAAATTCGCTTGAACCACTTTAAATACGAACTGCAAGACCTAAAACTTGTAGAATCCTTAACGCTACATTATCCTAAAATCTAGGATCAATCTCATCACCCAGTTGCTCTCAGGAGTACATTGAAACTTCGTATCGGACCTGGACCACACGCCGAAAGTCCGATTACTACGAAATTATAGAATTAAGACCGCCTTGCTGGACTTGACCACCACCTCGAAAATCAGGTCCAGATAGTATCCCGAAGTTATTCGCTTGAGCCCGGAGTGAAGTGTGTGAGAAACGTGAATATATTTAGAAATGAGATCCGACTTTAAGTAATCTGAGACTTGTCGCTTGCAGGCCAAATATAAGGATTTAGACCGTCAGAATCTGACCTAAATACACCCTCGGATCAGGGGAAATTTCATACACAGGTCAGTGTATTTGTGGCCTTGATCGATGATCGTGGATCGTTGAACTGAAACTGGTCCGCCACGGTCAATCTGTAAACCCGATCGGAACGAAAACTTAGCCTGACCTAGATCCAATGTTAGGGACCTTAAGTCCAACCGCACTCAAAAAAGGGGGCTCCAGAAGTGCTCCGTTGGATCGGAACAGACCCTCTTTGGACATAACCTAAGTATATCATGGCCCTGGGACCATTCCCATCAGTTTTGGGCCTATATAAGGGCCTTAAACCCTCTCTCTCATATTCCATACGAATTTAGAAATCCTAAGAAAGAGAGGAGAGAAAAAAGGGAATGAAAGAGAGAGAAAGTGAGAGAGAGAGTAGGCGCTTCTTCTTGGGATTTGATCCCGCTACTCCACATGCCGTACCACCACTTCTATATCGCTCTCCTGGCGATACCGATCCCGTTCTTAGGTAAGGAAACCTAACCCTAATCCGTTCTAGGATTTCATATAGTTGAAATGATGAAATAGCTAACCTAGTTCATGCTATAGGTGACCATTCTACCGGTGATAAAGACTACGTGGTTAAAATGAATCCGTTACACGTTTACCGGCGTAAGGTGCAGACTATAAACATATAGGTTATAGTTTTTAAGGCTTTCAATGTCGGTTAATGATATATTACTGACGTGGATGCTATTTCACATGCATAAAGTGATGTCCGTTTCGTTTTTCAGTTATACGTTAACTAGGTTGAATATACTGTATTCCTCGTATTTGTAGAAAATACTGTATATATATGAAATTCAGATTTGTGCTTTCCATGATTAATTGCTGTCTATGTATGCTAGATGCATGTGTATCTACTTCTGGGTGAATGGATTAGCCTAATACATGTTATATTAACATATGTCGTGTATGTTACAATGCGTAGCCTAAGTGTTTGAGCAAAAGACTAAATGAGTATAAACCTTGCGTTAGTGTACGCTATGACTAACTATCGTGGCTATGAGATTGTTGTGTAGGCAGCAATCCTTTGACGAAAGGACTTGCCCTAATACGTATGCTAACTAATACTTACCATGTATGATATAATGTGTATACTAAGTGTTTGTAAATATGTCTGTATGAATAAATACTTGTAAATTGTTCTTTAAATATGTGTTGAGATAGGATTCTCAGCCACACTAATGACGTGTACGATTTCCTCCATATGCCTTGTTTCATATTCATTGCTTTTACCTAGAAATGCATAAGTGTGAATTTATGTTTATATTGTACTTTATAATATGCTCAATTGATTGTATGATTTGAATCATTGCTCCATCACTACTTGATTATCTCATGTGATTACTTGTTGTAATGGAATATGGTTGGGGCTATTATATAGTCCAAGTAATTGGTAACAGGCCTTGATTATGTGGCTGAGGTCATTTCGCCACATACGACACGTTCGATGAATCCGAGTCGTACGATGGTTGTTGATAGTGGTACCTTGTCGGCTACTTCAACGTACGCTCGTACTAGTCGAGCTTGTCAAGTAACCCGATTGCCCTATTGTATGTTCACCATGTTTGGACGCTACTGCTTGAACTTAAAGTACCAAACTCACCAGTGAAAACTCCGTTAACCTTGGTACCTCGATCCGCTAAGACTCATGAGCCGGACATGGTGGTAAGGGACACCGTGGTCGAGCTATCGGCCTATAATGGGGAGACGAGCCTCCCCATAGTGACCAGTGAGCAACCCAGACTCGTAAGCCGAATACGGTGGAATGGGACACTGTATTCGAGCTGTCGGCCTCCATTGGTGCAGCCTGGCTGTGGTCCCCAGTCGGGTTGGCGACGAGCCTTCAAAAATAGACTGCCAGTTGGTAGGGCATTAGTGGAGTGACCTCGAGTATGAAATAGGCCTACCCCAGCACAACCTGGCTGTGGTCCCCAGTCGGGTTGGCGACGAGCCTTTGAAAATAGATTGCCAGTTGGTAGGGCGTTGGTGGTAGTGACCTGATCTTACCTATCGTATGTGATTAACTAGGACTGACGACCCTAGAATAGATCATTGTTTGGGTATTGATATAAGGGAGGTACCTTAGTTTCTCAATCCTGTTGTATGAATAAACTTAAGTAAGAACCTGACTAATCACGTTCATGCACCGCATTACGTGTGCGTTTGGCATTGATGCATGGTCAAGCATTGAGGGAGTGTGGCATGCTGCGATCGTAAGAAGGAGTCACTGAGGGAGCGTAGGCGAGGGCATACATCATACGTACATACCATACTTGCATTAGTAAGAGTACTTAGGGATGTGCGATTTACTGCTTTATCATTACCGCTTGATCGAATTGATAACATGTTAACCTTTGCTTTATTGTTCCACTGAGTTGATCACTCACTCCCACGTTAGGGGACGGTGTTTTAAACACCCACCAGACCCTGTTTTGGTTTCAAATGATGGCGATGCTTACGAAGCGGAGCTAAACTTTTATGATGATAAGGAGGGTTTCTCCTATATGCAACTATTAGGCGGGTCTATGTAGACCATGTTCTGATTGACGGGGTTACAGGGGTGCTGATAAGATGATATTACACTCATTATTCTACACTTGTGGAACACCCATGTATATTCCTTTTGTTCATTTTTGAAGTATACATGTATATATTTAACCTGGTAACATGTTTACACTCAGGAGACTTACAACTGTTTATATATTTTATATATCTATATATCTATCACAGTCTTCCGCTTGCGAAATTTAACTGTCTCTGGAGTATGATATGCTGTTTTGACTTAGTCCCACTCATGTTTAATGCATTAACACGGACAACATTAAATCATCATTATCTATGTTGCATAAGTGATGCGTTGGAACTCGGGAGTTGTGTTTATGCTCGACCCCCGATTTTCAGGGCGTTACACAGGGACCCTCGCTCAACATCCGGATAGCTCCGACGCACATTCGGGTCTGCTCCATAAATTTCGAGCAAATACATATATAAACACGGCCTATCCAAATGACCAGGCCACTCCAATGCTATCCGTAGGAAATGGACAGCTTTGTCATGGTCATAACAGCGGTTCCCACATTCCAGGGACCCCCGCTCAACATCCGAATAGCTCCGACGCACATACAGGTCTGCTCATTTAAATAAAATGGATTATCAAGATCAGTTAAATAAAATCAGGTCCAATCAACAATCTGACCTGGAGGATTCTGTTAGCATTGTTGACGGCACCTCGAATCTTGTTTTAGGGCCTAGAAATTCAAAATTAGATACAAAAATTACAAAAATCAAAAAAATTTAAGAAAGATAGTCAAAGTCCATGTGAATGAGCACAAGTATGAACCTACATATGAATTCTGAAAAGCTATTGCATATCACAAAATAATAATAATAATAAATAAATAAATCCTTGCGTTTAGATATTCAACAAAATGGGTTAGAATGAATTCATTTGCCTAATTCATGGAAACCTTGCGTTTAGATATTCAATAAATTGAATTGTAATAATTCAATTCAGTTCAATAAACTCAAATTTTTGAGAAGGATTTAATGGTTTTAAATCCATGGTTTTCTGGAAAAGGTCCGTTTCTTCGACGTCAAATTCAACAGGGAAAGTAAGATGGTTAATAATACTTTTCACAGTGCAAAGTTTTAGTTATGTTCTTTTTACCTTCCATTTTCTTCTTAACAAGAAAATCCATATTTAC
The DNA here is from genome assembly GCA_021015155.1 of Magnolia officinalis. NCBI lineage: Eukaryota > Viridiplantae > Streptophyta > Magnoliopsida > Magnoliales > Magnoliaceae > Magnolia > Magnolia officinalis. The sequence goes on along the minus strand of JAJHSJ010000010.1, from coordinate 3,084,229 downwards.
TAATATTCACATTTTTCTATTTTTCAAAAGAATGAGTTCGAACTCTGAAAGCGTCGGCTCCCGCACTCGTACTTTCAGCCCAAACCCTAACCAAGGTTATGGCTGCCTTCAATGAAGAGTTTCTTTTCTACATGATCTCATTACATATCATATGTTTTCTACAAGAATTTCATGTCCCCCTAATCAAGGTATCCTCCATTGATAACATATATATATATATATATATATATATATATATTATAAGTTGTTTATTTTCATTCACATTCGCAAATATAATACCATTCACATTTGCAACAAATAAATGTAATTATAATCACATAATGTATTGTTTGATGAACTACACATGTGCATTCTTGACAAGAGACGTACCAGATGCTTGAATCTAAAATATGCAGCTCCAATCCTCCCACATGCAACATCCACACATATATCAACAAAAAAATCAAATAAAAAACCATATATCAATAGTTTTAAACCTAAGAAACTCATGACACAGTCTAAGGCATGAAAATATCGTGCTTACAGACAATCCGTTCTCCATCGTGCTCTCCCACCTCTTCTAGAAGCCTCACTTTCAATTGTTGAGGCATGTCCTGTAGCATCAAGTTTCAATGTAGGTCATCCAACCATATAACCATGTGGGTCGACTCATGGGTAGAGACAAAAAATGGGACTCAAATGCAATCCACACAAAACATTCCTTATTGAGACATTTCATCAAACAGTTAGCATGCATGACATATAAGAGATTATATACAGGAGATTATATACAATGGATCATCAATGTCTCTTCAAACCATGTCCTCTCTAAAAACTACCTACAACAGCAAACCAACAAATGAATCATTTTTTGTTACTTAGTGAAATTACAGTCCAAGAATCAGGATCAAATAAATACCTGCTGTTTTGTTCTACTAAGAGTCTACCTCAATTCTTCAAGTGCTTGAACAAGGGTAGCTTCTCGCTCCTCAGCTTTTCTCAAACGACTCTCAAGTTCAGTTCTGGCTTCATTGTTGGCTCGTGCCTCTCTCATATGATTTCTTCCTGAACAAATTCCATTCCCAATTGTATTTTTGAAGCTGAGAAATGGACCCGGGGAGCATGGAATCTGATGGAAACTGAAGAACATTTTCTAGAAGCTTTGCATAGCCTGTTATGCACTCTAATGCTAGTATGTTCCTAGCAAGTAACTTTCCAGAGGAAGCAACTACATGAGAAAATTTAGACAGCTTCATGTCTGATACTAAAATCGAGAAAGTTCTAGTCAATGTCTTAGGTTCACGTGCTTGAAAAATCAAACCATGGACTTCGTTAACCTGTATTAAGACGGGTTTTTAAATAAATATAAATAAAAAATTGCGAACTTCAATCATGTGAATGTCAAGGAAATAAGGATGAGTTTAAATGGCACTAAACTCACATATCTTTTTATGATAGCCAAATCAGGAGAAATGATAGATACTTCAAAGGACATGGCTCTAATTAGCAATGGAGGGAAACCTTGTACCTCTTGAAAGGAACCATAAAGAACAATGTCAGCCATTAATAACACTCTATTAACATCAACATCCATACCATAGTGGCTTACAGAACCATCAGGAAAGCCCAGATGTGAAGCAATTTATCTTCTCATATCTAAGAACATCAATAACTTATATAGACTGTAGGACCATCACTGTCCAACATCAATATTACGGATGCCAAATACCAAACTACTGCAGTCTCCTCAAAATCTAAGTATCTTGTGCACACACCCTCAGACAAGGATCTCATAATTCATCATCCAATAAAGTGATTTTAAACACGAGGAATACTAATTTTGGATGCACATTTGTAGCAAAAAAAAAAAATAAAGAAAAAGACAATGAAAATCTCTAACCCAATTACAAAAATCAGCAATGAAAGAAAACCAAACAGTTTGTTTTCAAGAGTATTACATTCTTCAAAGTTACTGAATCAATACATTCTTCAAAGGTGAGTCGGGGTAGGAGCTTAGTTGGTAAGTCCCTAACAGTGGGGCCCACCTTGATGTATGTGTAGGATTGCATGTGCCCCTAGGCATAGAGATATCTCTGTGGGGTCCACATCCACTCTATTCATCTATTTTGAAAGACAACAGTGGGACAGGATTCTAAAAATTAGGCAGATTCAAAACTCAGGTGGTTGCACTAACAAAATAGTGGGAACAGACATGTACACTGTTGAAACCTTTTTGGAGACCATAATGTTCATATGACATCCAAACCGTTTATAGAATCATTATCACTCAAATAAACCGTAGGAACAAATATTATCATGACACAAAACTTTTTTCATTGCTAGGCGTTCAATCCACATAGTTTCATGTTCAATCCAATAAAGTTCACAACCACTTTCCAAGTAAGATAAACAGATTAATGAATTAACATTAAAGTGATGAAACATCATAAAACTCTGTAAGTGGGTAGTGGACCCACATAAATCACAGTTCTGCAAAAAAAAAAAAAAAAAAAAAAAAAAAAAAAAAAAAAAACTCAAATCATCATAAAAGTTCAAATAGAACACATACTAAAAAATAGGATTCCATCACCAGACACTTCATGGGTTAAATCTCAGGGTGCTTTTCTGCCATTACTTAAGCATGATGAAACATCCACCATAGTATCACATACACATTTGCCATTACTTATGATTGGTGAGTTTTGTCCAACACAACATCATGGCTCCATGCATAGTCCACTAGACCTTGCCAGTCATGACCATCCGATGTCTCCAGATTGCCCAACTGAATTAACATGAAATTTTAGTGGCGATAATGACAAGTACTTTGGGTGAAATTTCATGAAATTTGATGCAACCAAACTCACCCTTAACAATGCCTGGGTCTATCTGAGATGGGGAATTAATCACCTGATTTTTAGGCATTTATTGGGCCTGGAACTGGTCTATGACCACTTATCAGAGTTTTGGGTCAACCCCTACCGGAATTTAGGCATGATTAACAATTGGACACCTAACCAAATTTATTTTAGGGTGCATTTGGTTCCACCAAATATCACAAAATGCAATGGTATTTCATGATCATTCAATCAATTTGGCACAAAATATCATCCAATTTCAATATAGAACAGTGTCAACAAATAAGCAACTTTAATAAGAAGCAAAAGTAAAATCTCCTTGACATGAGTGGTGAAAACAATTGAAAACTTCATATATTTAACAGGACCACCACAATAATAATTTAAAGAAAAAAATGGTAAGAGTTACATGGCATCTGTGTGATATATAGATGCAATTTCCAGCTCGGTCTCCATTTTGCATTTTCCTTGGTTAGGAAAATCTATCCCTGAGAGAAAAACGAGCTTGTAGAATCATCAACTTGCAATTGTTCATTTCCACTACATCTATGGCTATTATGAATGTTCTGAAGACGTCCAATCTTTGTATATAAGAACCTGCAATGATGAGGAGCAACAATTACAAGCATAATATTAGATTCAGCTGTTAAATAATGTTCTTGTTGTAATATTCTGGAACATTAAAAAATGAACTTCCATTACTAAAATTTATCAGCAGATCTCAACAATATATTGTGTATATGACAACAGATCCAAAAACACACCTTAAAAAAAAAAAAAAAAAAAAAATCAAAAATCACAAAATGAGGGATTCTTATGACCTAAGGAAGTATTTAAGGGCCTGTTTAACCAGGCAGCTTGGATGGGATTGGAAGGGATTAGAAGGGATTGGAAGATAGATCCCGGATTGACCAGGCATGCCAAACAGACACGGGATCTTGATCCTGGGATGTTGCAATCCCATAGATCTTAAGACAATCCACTGAATCACCATCATTACCTTTAAATCCCATCCAATCCACCCTAATCCCTTCAAAATTACTTGGGACGTGTTTGGTTCAAGGGATTGAAAGGGATTGAAAGGTTTAATCCCGGAATTAGCCGGGTGTCCCAAACAGACCGGAAATAGCGATCCCGGGATATAGCAATCCCATAGATCTTGCACCAATCCACTGACGCAGCTATCATTAGCTTGAAATCCATGCAATCCACTCTAATATCATCCAATTCCATCCAATCTGCCCAGCCAAACAGGCCCTAATGGTGGGCGTTCAATCACCACAGTTTCCTATAGTGTGGTCCACCTGAGATTTGGCCCTAAAATGATATGGAAAAAATGAATGGCTCGCATACACATATTATGGTGGAGCCCACAAAGCATTTTTAGATTTTAGAAACAGAGAGAGGGGAATGCAGATTGAAGGATTGAAAGATTGAGCATAGGGATTGAAGGATTGAGCATCCAAACGCAACAGATTTGAGAAACAGATAAAGAGAGAGAAAGAGAGAAACTAACCGTGCTCCTTCTTCTTCTCCTTCTCCTTCTTCTTCTCCTTCTTGCAGCGAAAGGGGTTTTTGAAAACAGAGAGAGGGGAATCCAGCCAAGAGACAGGGAGAGAGGGTGAGGGAGAGCGGGAGATTGAGAGAGGGCAAGGGAAAGAGAGAGACTGAGTGCGCGCGCGCGCGCGCGAGAGAGAGAGAGAGAGAGAGAGAGAGAGAGAGAGAGAGAGAGATTTAGGTTTTCGTCTGCGCGCGGGAGAAAATGGCAGATGGGAAGGGTGGGGTTTGGATTTTGGAGGGGCGCGTGATGGACGGCTTCTTGGGGACGTTGGGTTTTAGGACTGTGGGGCCCACTGTGTTGTATTTCATATATCCACTCCGTCCATTAATTTTAAATTATTATTTTAAGTGCTGATACAAAAAATGAGTTAGATCGAATTTGTAAGAAAACCACACAACATATTAACAGTAGAAATTTAATTTTTATTATTTCTTATGGTGTGGTCCACTTAGACATTTAATCTATATAATTTTTGGGCTCATGCACTAAAATTATATATCAGAATTGTTGGACGGCTTAGATCAAACACATATATTCCAATGGACCCCATGGATCCCCTTAAGCACCATATATATGATTTAGGTGAGGAGGTACGCTTTAGCTACAGATCACTTAGGCTTTAGCTACGGATTAAATCCATAGCTATATTGCTACGGATTTAATCCGTAGCTAAAAGCTTTCAAAGTCCATAGCCTTTGCTGGATTTTTTGGTAGTCGGTAGGTGTCACCATCCCTGCTGCTTCCTATGGCGTCATCAACTTGGGCTTTGAATTTGCCTTATTTTTGGCACATATCTTAATATGAACTTGTAACATGAATGGACAACATAAATAAAACACATATATAATGGTAGGGCTCATGGAACTTTTCTAGGTCTACTTCGAATCGGCCAAGTCCATAGGTGTGGTTACCATGAGGCCAACTTTAGTGTATGTGTTATATATCAACACTATCCATCTGTTTTACCAGATCATGCATGTGATAAAAAATAAAGTAGATTCAAATCTTAGGTGGACCACACCACAGGAAACAGTGGTGACTAACCATAAAAGCTACTTGTGGGCCTCAAGGAGTTTTAATGGCCGGCATACAATGACCACTATTTCTTATAGTGTGGTCCTCGTGCACTAAAACTATCTTGGAAAAATGGATAGAGGGTCTAGATTTACAACATGTTGTGGGGAAATATAATCTGACTATCCTCAGGGTCAGCTCGGGCTAACGAGCATACACTCTTTCCCCACCTCATCTAGAGAAGGAAGACTTCACGACCCCAAACTTAGTCGCCCACGGTACATGTCCTCGAGCTCTCCGCTATGTACCTCACAAGAATTGTCCTGAGGTCCTCTGCCAAGATAGGCCCAACCCTTAGCTCGGCAAAATCAAAAATACCAAACAACCCATGCCAAACTTTCAAGCTCCTCATAGCAACTCCCGGCTAGTTGATCGATGGGATCAGATCTGCTCAGTTCAGGTCGACTTCATCCGGTCAACCGGTTGATCCAGCTCAGTTCCGACATAAGTAAACGAAAGTTCAGCTTGAATCTTTGTGATGTCCAATTTTTGTAGCCTTTAACTTCTTCACGAGTCTTGATAGCCACCCCATATTACTCATATATTGGTCACCTCAGACGAGATAAGGGGTCCATACCGTGCCGACCTATGACATCCGGCCCGACTAGAACCGTGCCGACCTACCTCCTCGGCTAACAGATGATCTTTCTCAACTATACACGATTCAAAGATAACCGTTGACGCCCATCACTTGTGTGCCGTGTGATTGCAGGGTAATTACCGATATTCATCACCCGCGCACATCTCGCCTAACGGCTAAGATCGTGCATAATATTAAGGACTATCCTACCCTACGAACATTATAAATAAGGGACCCATCTACATGAAAAGGTATGTAGAATCTCTCACCCTAAACCCTTCAACATGACCAGACCTAGATTCCTAGCCTGACTTTGACATCGGAGGGTCCTCTGCTCTAGTCAAGGTCTCATTTGTTCTTCTCTTATGCAGGTGCTCGGAGGTCTGAGGAGGGCAACCCAAATTCTTGCATCAACACAACACATATATCAAGGAGGGGCCCATGGACCCACCTTGATCACCCAATTCGTGCCCCAAGTAGGTTTTCACCATCCTCACACGAGTGGCTAAAAAAAACCTCATTTTAAAAGTAGATTGTGTCGTGGCCCCCCCCTCCTTAGGGCTGTGTGGGACCATCACAATGTATGAGTTTTATTCGCACCATCGATTCATTTTTCCTGATCATTTTATATTATGAGGTCAAAATGAGGCAGATCCAAGGCTCAAGTGGATCACACCACTGAAAGCAGTGTTAATAATGACACCCACGCAAAGTTGAAAACTTATTAGGAACCACAGTGATGTTTATTTGCCATCCAACCTGTTATAAGGGTCACATAAAACTAAGATCAAGGGAAAACATAAATTTCAGCTTGATCCAAAACTTATGCGGCCCTCAAGAAAAATTTAATGGTGGGTGTTCAATCCCACTGTGTGATCCACTTGATCCTTGGATCTGTCGCTTTTTCTCATCCACTAAAATGATCGGGAAAAATATATGAATGGTGTGGATGGAACATATACATCACGGTGGGCAAAGATTCCCTGCCTGGACCGAGTCCGTCCCAAATGGGAGTGACAATCCGTTTCCTTTTTTAAAATGGTGGTGATTCATCTTCCTAACATGTGGCAGTCATTTATGACTATTAGCACCATCCAAATTGTGGGCCACAATTTATACGGAGAAAATCTCCAAAATACACTGATCAAGAAATCTTTACCGTTCAGCTGCTAGCTATCTAATGGATGTTTGAAAATAAAATACCGAATGGTCCAAAATTTCATGGGAGGAATAAGGCTGTTGATGTCATCTTCCAGAAACAATCTGGGTAGAAAATTCCACTGTTACGCTAATTTCCTTGCCAGACGTACAGTGATGTGCATGCGACTCCTATCCCGTCCATCATTTTCTTCGGCTCATGTTAGGAAATCGGCTGTAATGATCGGAACCCTCCATACTCTTATCGCCACCATATAGAAGCTATGGTCCTAGAGGACTCAGATTGCCTGGTGTAGAACACAGCACCGCATTGGTACTGTGTACACATGGCAAAACTCTATGGTCCAATAGTTGTTTTTGAAGTCTTAAATCAATTCGAAATAGGGTGGAATTTGTTATTTATTTATTAAAAAAAAAACCAAAATCTCATTTATACATCTTTGGCAAAAACTGTACAACATCTTGACACATTCGGGCCCCCTCTCGAAAAAAAGGACCAGGAGGGGTCTATCGTAAAGAAGCAAAACATACGAAACAAAACCGAGGAGAAAACCGCAGCAATCCACCTCAAAGGGGTTGTTGTCTGATGGATCCTAGCCCTACCTTGTTTAGGAAAACCTGCCTGCGGATCCTCACAGGAAGGTCTGAAATCCTACTGATATGTGTGTTGGTTTGGTTGCCACTACCCTGACGGGCTAGACCATCAGCCGGTCCATTCCCCTCTCTGAGAGCAAGGCAAAATCTAACCTGGCGACCAACCTCGATCATCTGATCATCTTGATCCGAGAGACCCAATACCTCTATTTTGATTGTGATTCTTCCAAAGGCTATATATTTAGGTGTAATTGAGATTGGGAAGAAATTTCAAGGCTTTCTAATTCGTTATAGAATTTCAAGGGTGCAACTTGAGTTGATTTGAGGTTGTTTGAATGGGGTAATCTATCTAATTTTTTAATATTTTGTATTCATAGTGATATATGTCGCTCTGTGCGGTGTTGTTTGTTTTGTTTTTTTTTTTTTTTTTGTTTTTTGTTTGTTTTTTTTTTTTTTTTTTCAAAAAGGATTTTTTCCTGAAAGAGTTTTTCCATGTTAAAATTGAAAGTTTTTGCATTGTGCTTTCTTGGTGTGATTGGATTACCCTACTTAGTCATCTCCTGCTGTCCCCCAACACCAATCATGATGTGTTTATTTTATCCTTGCCGTTCATTTGTTTTTCTAGATTATTTGATGATAGACAGTGATAATGAGGTAAATCCAAAGCTCAAGTGTACCAAACTGCAAAGAGTAGTGGGGATAATGATGCCCATCGTTTTCAATGGCAGGCTTTTAATCCACACTCTTTCCCGTGGTGTGGTGTACGTGGTCAACTTGAGCTTTGGATCTACTAACTTTTGGACTGTGCCCTAAAATGATATGGAAAAATGAATGGTCTACGGCATGGATCATAAAACACATCCATCATATTGGGCCCATAGAACTTTGCCACCTACATACAGTACCCAAGATGTTGCTGTGTTCCACACTATACAACCCGTGTCCGTAGTGATCCTCCTCGCAGAGGTCCGTGCTAGTCGGTGATTTATGAATCCTGTGGTGCGGTTCACCTGAGATTTAATGGTGGGAGTTCAATCACCTTTGTTTTTTCCTGTGGTGTGGTCCACTTGAGAATTAGCCCTGCCTCATTTAGGCTCATGTCCTAAAATGAGCTGGTAAAATGGATGGACAGAGTAGATAAAACACATACATCATGGTGGGCCCATAGAACCAATTAGTACTGGAGGGGTCACTACCAGAGTCCAAGTCCTCCGAATAGCCCCTAAAAATGTGTGGTCCATCGCTTCTCTCATGTTTTTTCTCATCCATCTCTCTATTCCCTCTCAATCCATGTGTACGATCGACATACCATGCCCACTGGTATATATAGTTTGCCACCCCAAATACACTTTCAAGTGCAGGCACCTCTCATCACCCGCTATGGATTTCTCTCTCTCATTCCAAACCATTGCTGGCCTCATTGCACTAGCCTTCCTATACAACCTCTATAAAACAACTACCAAGAGCAAAAGCAATGCAATTCCTGAACCCCCAGGTGCATGGCCCATCATAGGCCATCTGCACCAGCTAGGTCGCCATGAGCCACTGTGCCGTACGTTCTCAGCCATGGCTGATAAGTACGGTCCAGCCTTCATTGTAAGGCTCGGTATGCGACCCACCTTAATCATAAGCAGTTGGGAGCTAGCAAAGGACTGCTTCACCACCAACGACAAGATCTTCATGGGCCACCCCTCGATTGAGGTTGGGAACCATATGTCATACAACAATGCCATGTTTGGGTTAGCCACCCCAGGCCCCTACTGGCGTGATATCCGCAAGCTGACCATTCAAGAACTCCTGTCGAGCCGCAGTCTCGACTCGCTCAAAAACGTACGTGCCATGGAGGTGGACCTAATGATGAAAGAGCTGTATGGTCTTTGGGAGACGAACGGTAAAAGCCCAGTTAAGGTCGATATGAGAGATAAGTTCGCTGACGTCACATTCAATACGATAGCCATGATGGTTATTGGGAAGAGATATTTCGGCAGTCTCGGTGATTCTGACAATGAAGACGCGCAAAAGTTCCGCATCGCCATGCAGAACTGGTTTCATCTCTTTGGGGCCTTTGTTCCGTCCGATTACTTCCCTTTCCTCAAATGGTGGGATGTAAAAGGGTATAAGAAGGAGATGAAGATGGTTTTCAAGATTTAGACTCTCCTCTTAAGAAATGGCTCGCCGAGAAGCGGTCTGTCAAGTCCAACGATGATAAGACCTTCATCAACGTGTTGATACCGTTCGTGGACAATTCTCAGTTCCCAGATCATGACGCTGATACAGTCATCAAAGCCACTTTATGTGTATGTTATTGCTAACACTTCTACATAACAGTTCCATGCATTCCTAGTTATCAGACGTTTCCAGTCCCTAGCTGTGTCGCATCAGTACCCTTATTTCCAATACCGAGTCATTGCATCGGACGCCGATTACATACTGACATTGCCTGTAGCGAGATGGCTACTGGATAGTGCTGTGTGGGCTCTACTACGATGTATTTGTTTTATCCAAGTCGTCTGTATATTTTTTCATATCGTTTTATGATATGAGACTAAAAATTAGACTGACCCAAATCTCAAGTGGACCACATCACAAGAAAATAGTGGTGATTGAACGATCACCATTAAAAACTTCCTAGGGCCTACTGTAATGTTGGTTAGGTAACACAAATCTGGATGAAGGGAAAACACAAATATCAGCTCCGTCTAAAACGTTTGTGAGCCCCAATGAGTTTTTAATAGTGGGTGTTCAATCACCACTGCTTCCTGTGGTATGGTCCATTTGCGATATGGATCTGCTGCATTTTTGTGCTTATTCCCTAAAAGGATCAATAAAAATTAGATTGACGGCGTGGATAAAACACATACATCATGGTTAGGCTCACGGAGCACCGTCTGACAGCGTAGTCGGCAATCTGCGTCCCAAGCATCAAACCAGGTATACTGGTTCATGGTGCTAAACTAGATTGGACTCAACGCAATCCATGCATGCATTCGGTTCTTCTCATTGCTAGAATTCAGCCCATCTACCACTAACCTATGATTATTCACCTCTAATATGGATGATTATTCACCTCTAATATGGATGGGGCCTACCATAGTTTTCTTATGACTCTAAATAGTTACTTTTGTTAGGCATCCTAACCAATTCATTCATGGCTCAGGAAAAGAAGGCTGGTTACAAAAATAAGGAACAACCATGTACTGACTGGATCATCCAATCAGTGTCATTTTCAATTGGTATCCAATAAAATGTTTTCTGGACTTAACAAACGGTTCAGATGGATTGATCGGACTGTCCAAATGAACAAATGCAACTGAGAGCACTATTAATCATTATTTCTCTGACAGCCCATCGTGTGTTTCAACATTAATGTGAGTTCACAGGCCTGACTTGGGCGTAGGGCCCCTACAACCGACACCCCTAGTGTCCAAATGAACAAATGCAACTGGGAGAACTAATCTGTTTTCATTATTTATTTTTTAATGTCATTTTCTTAACACTGTATCTTTTATTCTACTTAGACTGCTCTGCTTGGTGGCTATGATGCTGTTTGGATCGCTATAATGTGGACCCTCTCCGTATTATTAAACCATAAACATGTGATAAAGAAGGCCCAAGATGAGCTAGACAACTACGTTGGCAAGGACAGAAACGTTGACGAATCAGATATCAACAACCTGGTCTACCTCCAAGCCATCCTCAAGGAAGCCATGCGCTTGTACCCTCCAGCCCCTATGGGTGCCCCACACCAGGCTTCAGAAGACTGCTATGTGGGTGGCTACCACGTCCCTGCTGGCACACGCTTGTTTACCAACGTGTGGAAGATGCATCGAGATCCTCGTGTGTGGTCGGACCCTGATGAATTCCAACCAGAGAGATTCATGACTAAACATGCAGATGTGGACGCTAAGGGTACCCATTTTGAGTTCCTCCCTTTTGGATCCGGTCGTCGAATGTGCCCTGGTGTATCAATGGCCTTCCAAATCCTGCATCTGATACTTGCTCGTCTGCTTCATGGCTTTGATATAAGGACCCCATTTGATGCGCCTGTGGATATGTCTGAGAAAGTTGGTATAACCGTCGCTAAAGCTACTCCACTGGAAGTTCTACTGAGCCCACGCCTCCCTTTGGAGCTTTATAAGTGAGTTTGAAGAGGATTGCCCACGTCTGATGGTGAAGAAAGTCAGTTGTAAAACCTATCTATATATAATAGCTAGGGTTTTCTAGTTTTATATCTATGTTAATAAAAAATGCAGCACCTATGAGAGGTGGCTACATCAGATATAGTTCTAAGAAGTACCTAAGAACATGACTCGTCTCTACGTTCCATGGGCTTAGATTTTCTAGTTTTACATCTGCGTTAGTAAAAATGTAGCACTTTGTGCACCTAGACCTTTATTTAGTATTCAATGTCTATCTCTTATATATCTTTTGCTTTGGATTTGTTAGTACATAGAACTTTATGCACCAAGCGCTCTAATAAACCAATTCGCTTAGTGTACTGAGTAAACTCTGTGGGGTTCACCATGATATATGTAATTTATCACCTCCATCCATCCATTTTATCAGATAATTTTATGGTATGAAACAAAAAATGAAGAATATCCAATGCTCGAGAGACCACACCACATGAAACAGTGTGAATTGAACCATATACCGTTGAAAAATTCTTGGGTGTCACAGAATTTTTGGATTAAGCTTATATTTGTTTTTTTCCCTTCATCCATGTCTGTGTGATCTTATTAACAGGTTGAATGACAAATAGACATCACTATGGGGCCTAGAAAGGTTTCAACGGTGGAAATCATTATTCCCACGGTTTCCTGTGGTATGATCCACTTTTTTTTTTTTTTTGAAAGCTATATATATATATATATATATATATATATATATATATATATATATTGCTCTTAGCAATATTTTATAATTGCTTAACTTAATTTTTTTTAACAAAAGGATTCATTGCTGAGGGAAAATTACAAGCCTATTTCAGGCAGATGAACTTCCTATCATGTGCTATACAATTTTGAGTGGGAGACCTTTCTAATATAACCAAGACCTTTTTTTATCTAATAAAACCTGACCTTTGATCAAGCGAGGGATTTGAATATGCTTCAACTTTGGGCTCAACCCTTTAAATGAGCTGAAAAAACGTATCGACGGTGTGGATAAACCACTTATATTCAGGGTGGGCCCAACTGAGTTTACTCAGTACGACAAGAGCAATATTCCGATTTCTTATTCTCCATCGGACAGGTGGTCTACCTTTTTGGTGTGGATTGACTTAGATGCATGCAACAATATTAGCGTGGACCATAGATGAGTCATTGCTCACTGCAATTTATGAAATGTTTTTTTTTTTTTTTGGAAAGTGGACAGTGCCACAAGAGTTCTATTGAACTGAATCATGTACAGGCTTTCGGGAGGGTTCGGACAAAGAGAAAACAGACCACTCCTATCATGTCGGCTTACAAAAACAAAACACAAAAGGGAATTACAGGCAGCCTGCAGTCAGCTACATACAACCCATATACAGCTTGGTTAGCATCTTTGCGGGGAGCCAAGACCTGAATTGTCTAGAACTAAAGCCCCCCTGCTAATCCTAGGAAGGTCGGAGGGGTGCGTGTATATCCTATTGGGGTAGCCATCACTGTAGAAACGTATATTGTAGTCTATCTTTTATGAAATCCTTTTACATCCTTGTAATCTTTCAACTCCTATCGGAGGCAATTATTATGTGTATAGTTAACATAGACATACCTAGATTCTGAGTTTTCATACACTGAGCCTGGCGTGTGAAGATTTGTAGTGCCCAACTTACCAAGTGATAGACGAAACTGTCCCTACAAAGAGATTTTGTAAAAATATTGGCAAGTTGATGTTGAGTGGGGACAAAATAATTGGTTGTCAAAATTGTTGAAGATATTTTTTCTCGAATCAGGTAACAATCAATTTTAATATGTTTGGAATGCTCATGAAAAATTGGATTGTTGGCAATGTAAAGAGCAGCTTTTTTTTTTTTTTTTTTTAAATAACAAAATATAAAAGGATCCTTGTATTCATCAAGATAAAATCCCCCATACATGCATCCATTCAACTCCCATACTTACATGAAACTAAAACAAGGAAAGAAAAACCAAATCCCTAAAACAAACCCACCAAAATCCATCCATCTTCCCATTTCTTGACCGCAAGACTTTCATCAAGAAAATCCCCCTCCTAACCCCCAAAACCATACAAAGTCCTTACTTGCCTCTTCAGTGCATACACCACATCCATCGCAGTCACTGTCTTCCTCCTCGCATGCTCCGTGTATGTCATTGCATCTCGAATTACATTCTCAAAAAATATCTTCAGCACTCCCCTTGTCTCCTCATAGATCAGGCCACTGATCCTCTTCACACCGCCCCTCCTTACCAACCGCCGGATCACCGGTTTTGTGATCCCTTGGATGTTATCTTGAAGGACCTTGCAATGGCATTTCGCGCCGCCCTTGCCCAACCCCTTTCCTCCCTTTCCACGGCCAGACATTGTCTCTCTTAATCGGGCCCAAGCAATCCTCAAAAGAGCCCTCCTTCAAGAGGAGATTTTTTGGAAACAAAAATTCAGGATCAGCTGGCTGAGTGAAGGAGATAGGAACACACGATTCTTTCACAATTCAGTGCTTGAGAGTCGCAGAAGGCTGCACATCTGGAATATGAAAAAGACATCAGGTGAACATATCGATGAGATTGAGGACATAGCCGAAGAAGCTGAAAACTTCTACAAGAATTTGTTTACCTCTGAGCTAACTAGTAGTGATGAAGACATTTTTGCAAGCATCCCTTGCGCCGTGACAGACCAAATGAATAGAGATCTGATGCACCCTTTGTCAATGGATGAAGTCAAAGCTGCCGCCTTATCTATCCCGATGGATAACGCTTCAGGCCTGGACGAATTCAAAGGGTCCTTTTATTCATCGTGCTGGGACATCATAGGTACAGATCTCTTCGAAGCAGCAAAAGACTTTGTCCAGGGTGGCCCGATTCCCCAAGCATTCCAGTGCACTCAAATCTACCTCATTTCAAAGAAAAAGAACCCGAAATTTATTACAGATTTCCATCCAATCAACCTATACAACTGCATAATGAAAATTTTCTCCAAGATCTTCGCGTCTAGGCTGGCTCTCATCCTTCCTGACCTGATCTCTGTAAAATAAGCTGCCTTTGTTAAGGGGAGAACCATTGTTGAAAATATCTTTATTGCCAGGGAGATGATACAAGAGATTGACCGTAAAGTCTTTGGAGGCAATTTGGTCATCAAAGTAGATATGGAAAAGGCCTACGATCGCATGGAATGGGGCTTTATTGTCCAGACCCTCCTCAAATTCAGGTTTGATAGCACTGGATTAGTTGCATGCAACGATGCTAGATGGACATTTGGTTCTCCATCACCATAAATGGGAGAAGCTTCGGGTTCTTCAAATCAAGTAGAGGTCTTAGGCAAGGAGACTCCCTATCGCCATCCATTTTTATCATTGCGGCTGAAGTTATCAGCAGGGGCCTCTCCAACCTGTTTGCTTCAGGGAAACGTCAGCCATACAAGCTGCCCCAGAGCTGTCCTACGATCTCCCACCTGTTTTATGCTGACGATGCTATTCTTTTTCTTAATGACAGGTTATCTAATGTGTGTTCCCTCCTCGGATTTATTAGGCAATATGAATCGGCCTCAGGTCAGAAGGTGAACATATCTAAAACCTTCTTTACTCTTCCGACGAGGTCGTCAGCATGCAAATCTCAAAGGTTATGTAGATTGACAGGTTTCAGACATGCTCTCCTCCCCTCGGTTTACCTTGGTATTCCTCTATCCAAAGGCAAAGTTCGCAGCCCACTGCTTCACCAGCTCATTTAGAAAGTTACCACCAAGATAGAAGGTTGGAAGGCCAAGCTTCTAAACCTGGCAGCAAAGTTAGTGCTCATAAAACACGTCCTCTCCAGCATCCCCATCTACATGGTCTCGGCTATTTCCTTTCCAAAGTTTGTCTCCAAGACAATTGATAGAGCCATTGCCAATTTTTTCTAGGGCAGCTCTGATCTTGGCCACAAAAGGCACTGTGTCAATTGGACCTTGCTATGCACCCCTCAGCTTGAGGGAGGCTTAGGCATTAGAAGTATTCATGATGTAACAAGTGCTCTCAGAATAAAGCTGAGTTGGCATTTGCTTAAGGGGACATCTCTTTGGGCCAAGTTTTTCTCGGTGAAATATTTCCAAAAGTTGTTTGATAATAGAGGTTTCAGTGGCTCCACTTCCTCCTCATCCTGGAAGGAAATCCTCAAACTGTTACCTTTCACTCTGTATCACTCCAGGTGGCTTGTGGGAGAGGGGTCGATCAACTTTTGGAATCAAAACTGGACTGGAAGAGGACTTCTGCTTGGAGCAGCTGAGAGAGCAATTCCGCCACATTTGCAGGATGTCACAGTTAGGGACGTCATGTCTTCTACTGATGCCAGCTACATGCTACAAGTCCAGACGATAATCTCTCCATCTGCACTACAAATTGTGACGGCCGCTTCGATCGTCCTCTCCAACAGAAGTGATAGACTGACTTGGGATCTCACTCAGTCATGTGAGTTCTCCTTAAAGTTTGCTTGGAATGGAATTAGACAGCATCAGGCCACCCTTCGATGGGCCAAGTGGATCTGGAATAGCGCCCTTCCCCCGAAGATGGGTATATTTGGGTGGAAGCTCTTTCGTGGTGCAATCCTAGTGGATATGGTTGTCATGCGGGTCGGCATTCCGTTGGCCTCGAAGTGTGAATGCTGCAGCCCGACTCGAGACCTTCAGCTAACCCCTTCCTCCCCCATAAGCGATTAAGTTTCCTTTCAGTTATACAGGGGACAACAGCAGAGTGTTGGCTCGAGCCAAGGCAGCGGGGTGATGAAAGGTCTGAACCATTTATTCAGCTCGGGCAGGGTGGCTCGTCAAGTCTGGGGCTACTTTGAGAAAGTTTTCGGCATTGTTCCATAGCCCATACAGTCCATTTCTCATAGATTCTCCTCTTGGACAGACAGAGCCAGCAACAACTACAGAATTCCTTTCCTCATAGGTCTCGCTCCCAATATCATTGTCTGGGAATTATGGAAAAGCAGGAACCAGGCTCGTTTTGAAGGCCGCACCATGTTAGCTCCCAGCATCATCTTCAATGCATCTCATTGGCTGAGAGAAATCGGGTCCCTCATTCAAGTTCCGGACAGGCCTTCCCTCTCTGATTCCATCTCACTTCAGATTCTTCGGATCTCGAGTGTCACCCCGTCCCCGATTGCAAGGTCGCTCATTGTCAGATGGCTGAAACCCCCACTTGGTTGGCTGAAGTTAAATGTTGATGGTTCAACTAGGGGGAACCCAGGAGAGAGTGGGGGTGGGGGAGTTTGTAGAGACCACTGTGGCCAGATCTTATTCGCTTTCCACAGAGGATATGGGCATACCACGAACACGGTAGCTGAGGCCCAAGCAATGCTCGACGACATCACAATCTGCTTTAAACTGGGCCTCTCCAACATTATTATAGAATCCGACTCCAAGATTATCACCAAAGCGGTAGACGAGCGCCGACCGAACATCTCCACGCAAATTTGGTACCAGGTATTCAGTCGCTTCATGGGTCAATCAATCTCAAGTTTGATCATATCTTCTGGGAAGGGAACTCAATGGCTGACGCCCTGGCGAGATTAGCTAGCGAAGGGTGTCCAAACAGAATTTATGGGGATAGGGAAAGCCTCTCGAGGCATGTGAGGGGAGGTATAGCCTTAGATAACGCTGGCATAGGGTCCATTAGGCTGGCATGAGCAGGGTGGCTCCCCTCTTCCCTAATATTGTGGATCCTTTACTACTAGCTGGGGCTTCGCTCGCGCTCCCTAGTCTCTGTTGGCCTCCTGTTCTTCCATTTTTGTTTTTTCTCTGGCTTGTGCATTCTCGAGGAGCGAGGTTCGGAACCTTTTTGTTGGGACTCACTTGGCATACTGTAAAGATTCTGTGATTAATGAAAGTTTTGTGGCATGAGTCCACTTTTTTCGAAAAAAAAAGAAGAAAAAAAAAAAAGAACTATCAAGTGCAGAGAAAGATGCGGTATGTAAAGAGCAGCTTGTTTGTCACAGTATCGTTGCATGGGCTAAGAGTATTGGCTGCCTAAATCGTTGAGAAGGGGTTTAAGCCAAGCGAGTTCACAAGTGGTGTTAGCTATAACCTGATATTCAGCTTCAACAGAGGATCTTGAAACCATATTTTGTTTATTTATTTATTATTATTTTTTTCCAAGAGATGGGACTATAACCAAGTATAGTGAGATAGACTTGTGGAATGCCTTGTCTGGGGGCAACTACCTCAGTCGAAGTCACAATAAGCAAAGAGTTGAAGAGTGCTTTTTGAGGACATAATTATGCCTTTGTCAGGGGAAGATCTCAAGGTACCGTAGCACTTTAAGATGAGGTTGGTGAGGGTTGTGCATATATTGACTAAGAATATTAACTGAATACGTGATGTTGGGTCTTGTGATCATCAAGTATATGAGATGGCCAATAAGCTGTCAATATATGTTGGATACGGAAGGAGATCTCCCTAATTTTCTGTCAGGTGCAAATTTTGCTCCATAGGAAAAGTAGTAGGTCAAGTGTTTAGATGACCACTATAGTAAAGGATGTCAAGGGTAGATTTGTGTTGATTTAAGAAAATGCTTACTTCAGAACGTGCTACCTCAATGCCTAAGAAGTATTTCAAGGAACTGAGAACCTTAATGTAAAATTTTGTATATAAAGAAAAGTTTCTAAGTAATGACAGAATGATCGTTTCCTGTCAAAATTATATCATTAACATAGATTGAAGATTCTCTGTTCTCAAGATTCTCTTATTGTAATAATATGTACAATAGGCAACTCTGAAAATTAGAAAACCTTGCTGTATATTTTTCCCTCTTTGATTCAGGGATTTTACTCTCTCTCTCTCTCTCTCTCTCTCTCTCTCTCTCTCTCTCTCTCTCTCTCTTTTGTCTGCCTTGCTGAAGAGCTATGTCACCTTTAAAAAAAAAACAGAAAGCTCATTCACATACCTTTGAACTAACTGTACAACATTTGGGCACATTCGGGCACCCTCCCAGAAAAAATGACCGGGACAGGCCTATCTTAAGGAAAACAAAACATATAAAAGACACTAGGTGATGCTGCAACAATCCACTTCAAAGGGGATGCTGCCTGATGGATCCTAGCCCGACCCTGTCCTAGAAAACTAGACCACGAATCTTCACGGGAAGGTCTGAAATCCTGCTGAAATGCGTGTTGGTCTAGTTGCCACTTCCTTGATAGGCTAGATCATCTGTCGAACCATTCCCTTCTCTCAGAACATGTTGGAATCTAACCTGGCAACCACCCTTCATCATCTCAACCTTAGAGACCCAATACCTCCACCTCCAATTTTCCTTGGACCTACTGTTCAGAATATTGACCATAGTATTTGAGTCCGATTCAACGATCACCTTGGACAGGGCCATATTATGACACCGCGACAAGCCATCCCAAACCACCTTGAGCTCAACAATGTTGTTGGAGCCAGTCCCGTATCCAATCAAGAAAGCAAACAGAAATTCTCCTTTGTTATTTCTACAAATGCCGCCAACCCCAGACTGTCCCGGTTTACCTAAAGCCGACCCATCAACATTTAGCTTGCACAAGCTAGCTTCTGGTAATCTCCACTTCACAAAACTTGACTTCGTCCTTCTGGTGGGCGGGGCGTCAATTCCCAGAGTCGAGAACGTGAGATCCCTGAGCATGGAATTCGCTCTCGGTTCTAGCAGACCTATACTCAGGGACTTTAACCACCCCAGAAAATGTGATAGAAGGTTTTTGAAGGTTGGATAGGGACCTTTTCAAACCTGGCTTCATTTCTGTTCTTCCAAATTTCCCACGGAATGATACAAGGGGCTAACCCTTGCAATGTTGCAATAAAGCCTGCAAAAGTTTGGGCTTGCCACCAGGATCGCAACCTGTCTTTAATGGATTGGTTTTCCAAAATCACATTGCCTAAGATGGTCCCGAATTTCTGTCAGATCGTTGATGTGAGTTTATCATAAAGGAACATGTGGGATAGTGACTCCACAACTGGACGTTGACTCTGCGTTTCCCTATAGCAGACACACATGGAGGCCACGGAGATACCTCTGGTTTGGATGTTGCACTCTATGAGGACTGCAACATGGAACAATCTCCAAACAAAAGTAGATATTTTGGGGGAGAGTTTAGAGTGCCAGACCCAGTTCGCCCAACTCTGTCTTTGCCCTCCCACTCTGCATAGTTCTTAAGCTAACTTGACCGAAAACTTGCCAAATAGGTCCAGCGACTAGAAGTAGATGCCAGGGGCGACTGAGGTGCAGAAGTCACCTTAGAAAATGGTGCTGAGAACTTCTTGGGGGAGGTACGAGAAGATCGATGATGGGGGCGCGGGGCCTCCTGGGTCGAGGAAGTCTCGCATTCATAAGTTGAGGAGGGGTCCCGGGATGGGCTTGGTTGATCTTGACGCAAGAGGGCCTAGCCTCAACCAGTTATCCGTCTAGAGGTCGCAATTCCCCTGGCCCACCTGCAATTGAACCACGCTGTCCAGGAGGGGGAACATCAACCTAATGCTCTTCCATGTAGGAGTGGGAGGGGTCGATACTGCTGGACTCCTATCAGCGGGCTCGAGGTCTCGGGCGTATTTATCTTTCATGAGATTGACCCATTGGTTGGCCTCAACTCTGTACTTGACCCCCCAGGCTAGTTTTAGATGGAAGACCATCATAACTTCCTTGAGGTCTCTAATACCCAGACCACCTTCACTATTCGGCTTGGTGATCATCTTCCAACTGATCCAGTGGAGTTTTTTTTTTCCCATTTGCCCAACCCCAGAAGAAGTTCGCAAAGCTCTTCTCCAACTCTGCAATAGCTTGCAACGGGATTGGAGAGGCCGCCATGGTGTGAACAGCGATGCTACCCAGGATATGGCGAATCAAGGTTGCTCTCCCAGCTTGGGAGAGGCATCTCACCTGTCACCCTCTGATACACGCATCAATCTTATCTTGAAGGGGCTTGAATTCTTCTTTCTTCACCCTCCCTCTGGCCATAGGGACGCCCAGATAGATTCAATATATATAAAAATACACAAAAATTCAATCCCTAAATTCATACATCAATCTTTAGTTTTTTGAGATGATATCGGAGAATAATGTCTTGTGTTTGAATCCCAGGATTAACAAATATCTTTAATATATTCTTTCACGAGGGGCCAGGAAAATCAGGTTCAACCCAATGTAATGCCCCGTATTTTCTATACTCGGGTGTTGCTATAGAGATCTAAATAACATTAAACATGGGTAACAACCTCAAATTTTAACGTAAACTTCAACTTGAAAATCGACTAACCACCCCACTTTACATCGGTACACATGAATAAACACAAAACCTATAGCAAGACCATCACCATGCGAAAAACTCTACCTTGCATTAAACGCCCCAGGATTGCTAACCAACACAACTAAATAAAAGAAACTGACAGTCTAACTAATGGCAATCTACATACATCAAGGGAAAATCCTTGAGTACAACCCTTTTCAGGAACAGAAACGGACTGATCTTCAGTCCAGAACAATTTAGAAACCCTGCAAGAGGATCAAACAACCTAGATCTCATCACAGACGATTAGGACTTACCAAAATAGACACCATGGGCGTGTTGTGACCTTTCAAGACTGATGGACGGTGCTGATCGGCCTAGATCAGATCTTGGGACCCACATTCGATACGTGGGTGTACACAGATCTCATAGTCATGCCGTACACAAAACTCACCATCGGGTCAAACCGTTGTTGACTCGATGAAATCCTGAAATTCCTAAAAATTTCAAATAAAATCAACTCTCGCTCGTCGCTGGCTCAAAACTGACCGTCCGTGTGACGGTGCCAATGACTACCATCCGATCACGTCTGGAAGATCCTGATCGTCCATCGTGTAGACAGGCCTGTTCCAACCAAAACCCTAACCATTTATGGCTTAGTATCCTCACTCGTGCACACACTCATTTGAAAATTGAGTGACGCACGATGTTTTTCAAAAACAGAAATATGCTTCTAGCTGCTAGGTTGGCAATCTGCGTACTTCCATCCCTATCCATCCCAGTCGTTCATTTCGAAGGATCTCAGCCATCGAAACCAACCACGTGGATTAGGGTTGAGTAAGAAACCGGTATTGCATATAAAGAGGAGTTTTCTAATTCCTTTCCCCTGCGCTTTCTAAAAAAGAAACCCTAGAATCCTTCTTGACCATTCTAGTTCAATCCAGATGATATAGGGATGCAAAAATAGCCATCCGAGCCACCCGATTTCGTATCTTCCATAACAATGTATGACACATTGAGAAAATCAACCGATAGCTTCAAATGAGTGAACCACAGGAAAAACCATCTCCAAGCATCAAAATCATTGGTCTGGAAGCTTCATAGATCGAATCTGAGTCATCCAGAAGCAATGGAATCGAGAAAGATGCATCCGATTGAAGAACGCCATGAAAGCTCCATCACCTTCCTCGTCAAGTAACATTAGCCACTAACCTCCTTTTGGCCATCGATTGCAGATCCGTTTCATCCATCAAGTAGTCCATGTATGCTATGTTCGATGAACAATGGAAGCCCCAAAACAAATCGCGTGCATAATCGACACTTTCTGATCCAAGACGGTAAGCAGATTTACAAACGAGTTGTGTGCGAAGCTTGCTACTGAGTCGACTCAACCCACCTGAATTGAGTCAAGTCCTGCTGTGTTTGGCATCTATAATGGACGTAGATGGAAGATAAATAAAGAAGGAAGGAAGGCTGAAGAAGGAGAGATAAGATGGAAGGAGAGAGTGAGCATCGTCCAGTGGTCTTCCGCACTGAGTCAGCTCAGTTCGGTCCAAGTATTGCTGGCGTTTTCCAGCTAAAATAGAAAAAGAAGAAATAAGAGAGAAGAAAGAATAAAAGGAAAGAAAGAAAAGAAAGGAAGCAAGGAAGAGAAGGAAGAGAAGAAGATGGACTTTGATTTTCCTTATACCGAGTCGTTGTGATTCGACTCAGTGAATCATCTTCCAGTCAGGGCCTGGTCTAAACTGGTTCGAGTTTAACCCGGTCCAACTAACATTATAGCAGAAATTTTAGGGAGAATGGGGAAGAAGATAAGAGAGAGAGAGAGAGAGAGAGAGAGAGAGAGAGAGAGAGAGAGAGAGAGAGAGAGAGATAGAGAGAGAGAGAGGACCGAATCGAGGCTGCTGGTCATCCATGATGCACTGAGTCAACTTGATTCGAGTCCTACGAGTCAGGGCCATGTTGGGTCCTGTGTCTCAAGACCACCCAGAAGAAATGAAGAAATAAGAATGAGAATAAGAGAAAAGTGGAGTTTTGGAACTTGACTCGCTGTCGAGTCGAGTTGAGTCGATTCACTGTAATCAAGTTGATTCAAGAAACTTTGGTAAGTCCATTCTATAGTGTAGTTTAAAATGTTGATATAACTATAAATATTGATTTTAAATAATAACTTAAATCAATCGATGATTACTATTTCCTTCATATGGACAGCACTAAGATCAAGTTGGGTCGAAGCATGTCAAGCTAGTGTAGTCAAGTCAGTTGGGTCAGGTAAGTTGACTGAGTTTTATTATGTAATTCCTATTTCACATTAAATAATACTTAAATTTATATTTAAGTGTGGAATATTCTAAATCCTTTAGGTATAGACCTTTTGTGAGAAATTGATTTAAAGATCAACCGGGGTTGGATTAGATCTGAAGCGTCTTAAATTTGGAATCAGTCATTGATGAGAAGTGCAAAGTACGTTCACACCAAAGGTGAGGGATATCCCACATGGCTTCCTCATTTCATTAAATTCTAAGATAGTTAAGCCTAAAAGCATAAAGATATTCTCATTGTGTACATGTTAATTTTGTTTCCTTTAATCTTGAATTGACATTGATAATCATGTGGGATTGTTTTGAACCTTGTTGCTTTAATCCATCTTATAAGGATTGTATTACGCACATCATGCCACATTTGAAATTGCTTACGTACATGTATACTTCTACTATCTGCACTAAGAGGTAACAGATCTTGTTTCCATGATGAGGTTGCTCCATTAATTCCATATTTATGCTAGATTAGTTTTAAATTGAAGTTAATGATGTATTAAATTTTGGTAAATAATAACTTGGTTCCTTAGCTTCTCATTTGGATGTGGTGAACATGAGTTATTTCATTATCTTCTATCACTCAAGTCCTATAATTAATAATTATGTGACTAGGACTTAAAATCGCATTCTTCATGCCATCCTAGCAATTTCTCAATTTTGTACAATCTTATTAGTAGAGAAAAGAATCATGATGCCTATATTCTTTCTATCTCATAAGATGTACAATGAATATCTCATTTCTTAAGATGTGTAGTAATCCTGATTACTATCCTAATATGTTGGAAATGTCATATTTGGGCCCTCCTTTGGACCTTGGGAAAGCAAATGAATTTATATTGAGCTCATATTTGAATACTAGATATCCTATTAAAGGACTACAAGTCTTAATCATGCTTATGAGAGTAATCTTGTTAATCCTATGGAATGTGCATGAGCATCATAGTACATGACATTCACGCATGACATATGAGCTTTTTCGAGTGCTCGATGTAAGTCACACTCTGATTGAATTCCTAAAGGCTCTAGCACTTCAGTTAAACTCACTAAGCATGTGCATTTGTGCCACTTTGGACGCTCTTTCTTTACCCGAGGTTTTTTCGGGATTAAATACTCCTTGGGCGTACCCTGTGTAGTTTTCCAGGAGATATCCTTGGGTGCATTAACTTACATGGCTTTTTCCAGGTAGATAATCTACCACGGGCGGTCTACATGGTCTTTTCTGGGTGGTTAGTTCTCCTTGGACGTACCTATGAGTACTTTTCCGGATGACTAGTTCGCCTTGGGCGACCCTTTATTTTGACAGATGGATGTGCATCCCCAGATCTGTGACTTGTATACATTCATACACCCATACATTCATTTATAATTTCATGATTAGTCTCATTGTAATTTGAATATGTCGATTTAAACTGATTCGGAATGATATGATATGCATGAATCCTTGCTGGAAGTTTCCACTCACCCAATCGTGCGGTTGCACCAAATAGACACAGGTATGATGAACAGGTGGAGACCCCTATGACAGGATTCTAGGGACGGCTGAGGTGGAGTTTGACGAGGAAGAACTCTATGTGAATGTTGTTGAGCTTTTGGGGCTCTAGGATTTACTTGCTTTCATATTTCAGACCATGTGTTTTGTTTGAGTTGTAAACATATTTCCCCTATTATGGGATTTCATTTTGCTCCCATTTACATGTATTAAACTTCCTCATTATTACCCTTGATATCCTTAGTTTATGTAATGTTGTCTTACTTCATGCTTTGAAATTTGCTATTAATTGGATGTATGATGGTCAATTTTATAACGTAATACTCGGGTTCTCAATGAGGATCAACTATCGTCGGGTTTTGAGAACCAGGGTGTTACAAGATGGTATCAAAGTGAGAGTTTAGACAAACCTTGCCTTTGGGGAAGCAAACTGAGATGTTGAAATTAGAGATTTGAACCTAGGTGAATCTCCCCTAGACTTGGGGAAATCTTGAGAACGTAGAGACCTAAACTTTGGTCCCATTTAAAATTATTTAAATATTTGGATGTACACGGAATTCCCTTAGAATTAGGAAAGTTGGCGAATGTAGATATCCAAACTTAAGTTCCCTTTGGAATGGATAGGATAACCATTTGAATTTATCTAGGATTCCTTTATAGTTAAGTAAAATGGAGAACTTCGAGACTCAATACTTTTAAGTTCCGTAGAAAATTGTTTGAATAACCATAGAACCTAAAAACAAAACTTAGGTCCCCATTATAGACTAACTTGATAATTATTGAACTTAGAAATTTGACTTAGGTTTCGTGGGAGGACAAATGCCCACTATGATGCGATTAGGATCATCGAGAACATTTTTTAAAGTCCAGGATTTGAACCTCTCTATAAATTTTCCTTGATTGAAATAACATTGTCACATCACTCAGTGAATGAACCAAACTTGGACATCTTAGGAAATTTCAGGTTAGCTGTTTGAACATAGAAATTAAACTTAGGTTCCCCTGAATTCATTAAGGTGGCCATTCAAACTTGATTGGAATTTCTTAGGAAATTGTGAACATAGAAACACAAAACTTTTGGCCCCGTAAGAGAGTTCAAGTTTAGTTGTTTGAATGTAGAAATTGAATTTAGATTCCCATTATGAACTATTACTTGTTTGAACTTGGAAACTACCTAGGCACCAAGGGAAAACAAATCCCAACTATGATATATCTAAGGCCTGACAAAAACATTCCTTGAACTTGACGTTTAGGGAACGCTCTTAGGAATCTAGGATTTGAAGTTGTTAGAAATAACATCTTCGCAACACTCGTCAAGTAAAACGAACTTAAGCATTGTAGGATATTCTATACCACCATATAGTACAATAGGTCAGACATGAACACTCCCTCAAACGTAAGAAATCGCACTAGAGACTTCAATTTAAATTTCCTAAAACATTTCATTAATTAGGATCAATATTCCACAGAATTTCCAACAATTAGAATTAACTAGATGTACAATTAGAGATTTTAGGTAAAACTCCATCCTTAGATCGAACCCGAAGACTAGACCTGGGGAATCTAAATGAATTTGGAAATTTCAAAATCCCTATGTAGAAACATTGAACCTAAAATTTAATTTTCAAGTAATACAACGAAAGTGTCTTGGTCATCTGAGTCTGTTTCACCTAAATTTTAGACACTCCTATCATTAAAATGGAAAGTTTCATGACAGTTCCCAAAAGTCTAAAATAATCGGGAGCACGGACTGATGGAATCATGCTACGTGAAGTGTACGCGGTTTGACCCAAATTCTGTCCTAGTAATTTCCAATGATCTCAATGCTCTTATCAAACAGAAGATCGATATTTACTTGGATTAGAAATCGATGTCAATGAATCCACTGTTCTGCACAGGCAAAGGATCAATGTATTAGGCTCAAACCTACTACAACCATCCGTTTGTGTTAACTTGAACATGAAAACAAAAAATGGAATTGAATTTAGATAATGGGGAACTATCATATTATGGTTAGTCGTCGCCTAAATGAACTTGTAAACCTAATAGATATTATAGGAAATGGTAATGTCATTAAGTATTTAAATAAATCCCTACTTTTAGTAGATAGATCTCAAATCTTCTAGAACTTATATTCATTACTCGACTAGAGTATAGATATAAGAGTTGCATGGGGAAATCTAGATATAGTTTGTTTAAATCTATAATGTGGTAGCATAAATGGAACAAAGAGGAGTTAATGTGATTTTATACTTGTCATGCTAATCGTTAAGACGCATATTAATTACCAAATCTCGAGGATGAGATTTTCTTTAAGGGGGGTAGATTGTAACGCCCCCTATTTTCTATACTCAGGTGTTGCTATAGAGATCTAAATAACGTTAAACATGGGTAACAACCCTCAAATTTTACCGTAAACTTCAACTTGAAAATGGACCAACCACCCCACTTTACATCAGCATGCATGAATAAACACAAAACCCGTAGCAAGACCATAACCATCAGAAAAACTCTACCTTGCGTTAAACGCCCCGGGATTGCTAACCAACACAACTAAATAAAAGAAACTGACAGGCTAACTAATGGAAATCTACACACATCAAGGGAAAATCCTTGAGTAAAACCCTTTTCAGGAACAAAAACAGACTGATCTTCAGTCCAGAACAATTTAGAAACCCTGCAAGAGGATCAAATGGCCTAGATCTCATCCATAGACGATTAGGACTTACCAAAATAGAAACCATGGGCGTGTTGTGACCTTCCAAGACTGATGGACAGTGCTGATCGGCCTAGATTAGATCGTGGGACCCACATTTGATATGTGGGTGTACACAGATTTCATACTTACACCATACACAAAACTCACCATCGGGTCAAACCGTTGTTGAGTAGATGAAATCCTGAAATTCCTAAAAATTTCAAACAAAATCCACTCCCACCCGTCGCTGTGGCTCAAAACTGACCATCCGTGTGACGGTGCAAATGACCACCATTAGATCACGTCTGGAAGATCCAGACCGCCCATCGTCTAGACAGGCCCGTTCCAACCAAAACCCTAACCATTTATGGCTGAGTATCCTCACTCGTGCACACACACTCATTTGAAAATTGAGTTGCCCACGGTGTTTTCCAAAAACAAAAATACGCTTCTAGCTGCCAGGTTGGCAATCTGCGTACTTTCATCCCTATCCATCGTAGTCGTTCATTTCGAAGGATCTCATCCATCGAAACCAACCACGTGGATTAGGGTTGAGTAAGAAACCGGTATTGCATATAAAGAGGAGTTTTCTAATTCCTTTCCCCTGCTCTTTCGAAAATAGAAACCCTAGAATCCTTCCTAACCATTCTAGTTCAATCCAGATGATATAGGGATGCCAAAACAGCCTTCCGAGCCACCTGATTTCATATCTTCCACAACAATGTATGACACATTGAGAAAATCAACCGATAGCTTCAAACCCGTGAACCACCGGGAAAACCATCTCCAAGCATCAAAATCATTGGTCTGGAAGCTTCGTAGATCGAATCTAAGTCATCCAGAAGTAGTGGAATCGAGAAAGATGCATCCGATTGAAGAACGCCATGAAAGCTCCATCACCTTCCTCGTCAAGCAACATTAGCCGCTGATCTCCTTTTGGCCATCGATTGTAGATCCGTTTCATCCATCAGGTAGCCCATGTATGTTACGTTCGATCAACAATGGAAGCCCCGAAACAGATCGCGAGCATAATCGACGCTTTCCGATCCAAGACAGTAAGCGGATTTGAAAATGAGTTGTGTGCGAAGCCTGCTGCTGAGTCGACTCAACCCACCTGAACTGAGTCAAGTCTTGCTGTGTTTGGCATCTGTAATGGATGTAGATGGAAGACAAATAAAGAAGGAAGGAAGGCTGAGAAGAAGAAGGAGAGATAAGATGGAAGGAGAACGTGAGCACTGTCCAGCCGTCTTCCGCACTGAGTCAGCTCAGTTCGGTCCAAGTATTGCTGGAGTTTTCCAGCTAAAACAGAAAAAGAAGAAATAAGAGAGAAGAAAGAAGAAAAGGAAAGAAAGAAAAGAAAGGAAGGAAGGAGGAGAAGGAAGAGAAGAAGAGGGACTTTGATTTTCCTGATACCGAGTCGCTATGATTCGACTCAGTGAATCATCTTGCAGTCAGGGCCTGGTCTGAACTGGTTCAAGTCTAACCCGGTCTAGCTAACATTATAGCAAAATTTTTAAGGAGAATGGGGAAGAAAATAAGAGAGAGAGAGAGAGAGAGAGAGAGAGAGAGAGAGAGAGAGAGGACTAAGTCGAGGCTGCTGGTCATCCATGTCGCACTGAGTCAACTCGGTTCGAGTCCTGCGAGTGAGGGCCATGTTGGGTCCTGTGTCTCAAGACCACCCAGCAGAAAGGAAGAAAGAAGAAGGAGAATAAGAGAAGAAGTGGAGTTTTGGAACTTGACTCGCTGTTGAGTCGAGTTGAATCGACTCACTGTAATCAAGTTGATTCAAGAAACCTTGGTAAGCCCATTCTATAGTGTAGTTAAAAATGCTGATATAACTATAAATATTGATTTTAAATATTAACTTAAATCAATCGATGATTACTATTTCCTTCATATGGACCGCACTAAGATCAAGTTGGGTCGAAGCATGTCAAGCTAGTGTAGTCAAGTTAGTTGGGTCAGGTAAGTTGACTAAGTTTTATTATGTAATTTCTATTCCACATTAGATAATACTCAAATTTATATTTAAGTGTGGAATATTCTAAATCCTTTAGGTATAGACCTTTTGTGAGAAATTGATTTAAAGATCAACCGGGGTTGGATTAGATCTGAAGCGTCTTAAATTTGGAATCGGTCGTTGATGAGAAGTGCAAAGTACGTTCACACCAAAGATGAGGGATATCCCACATGGCTTCCTCATTTCATTGAATTCTAATTTAGTTAAGCCTAAAAGCATAAAGATATTCTCATTGTGTACATGTTAATTTTGTTTCCTTTAATCTTGAATTGACATTGATAATCATGTGAGATTGTTTTGAACCTTGTTGCTTTAATCCATCTTATAAGGATTGTATTACACACATCATGCCACATTTGAAATTGCTTACGTACATGTACTTCTACTATCTGCACTAAGAGGTAACGGATCTTGTTTCCATGATGAGGTTGCTCTATTAATTCCATATATATGCTGGATTAGTTTTAAATTAAAGTTAATGATGCATTAAAATTTGGTAAATAATAACTTGGTTCCTTAGCTTCTCATTTGGATGTGGTGAACATGAGTTATTTCATTAACTTCTATCACTCAAGTCCTATAATTAATAATTATGTGACTAGGACTTAAAATCGCATTCTTCATGCCATCCTAGCAATTTTTCAATTTTGTAGAGTCTTATTAGTGGAGAAAAGAATCATGATGCCTATATTCTTTCTATCTCATAAGATGAATAATGAATATCTCATTTCTTAAGTGTAGTAATCCTGATTACTATCCTAATATGTTGGAAATGTCATATTTGGGCCCTCCTTTGGACCTTGGGAAAGTAAACGAATTTATATTGGGCTCATATTTGAAAGCTAGATATCCTATTAAAGGACTACAAGTCTTAATTATGCTTATGAGAGTAATCTTCTTAATCCTATGGAATGTGCATGAGCATCATGGTACATGACATATGTGAAAGTGCACCTGCTAGTGCCTTGGTTTGTTAAGTTACGTGAATGGTGAGTTAGACTGGTTAAGAGTTTATTTCAAGCTTCTGCCTCATCCGGATGTATGAAAGCTCACAACAGGTAAATCATAGCCTCACATCCCATGTCCTAAAACCCCAGGTGATTTAAACCCTTAAAACAAGATAGACATCTTAGGGTTTTTATGGTGAGAAAACTTTTTCCAAATAGGAAAATCTCTAAGTTTTTTCTCGCCTTGTCGATTTTATTGAAGCACCCTCGATATGATGGACTTGTTCTGTCGATGTCCTCGATACCTTAACGAAATTATCGAAAAGAGGACCAAAAGTGTCCAGCAACTAAATATTCATCTGGACGGATTTATCGATGTATCAATACACCTATCGATATCATCGATAAAAGCACTAAATATGTCCAGTAACTTCGTAACATATCTGGATGAATTCTTGATGTATCGATACTCATATCGATACCATCAATATTCAAATCTCGAGACCATCGAGAGTGGCTCGATAAGATCGACAGACAGTTTTTCGGTGCCCCTATTTTTTTAATGAAAATCTCAAAATTCTTCGATATATCGATGACCTCCCGATATAATCTAAATTCAAATATCGATAAGATCGGAGGTCCATCGATGATATTGATGGTGGGCGCGCTCTTCTTACAACAGATATTTCAGGATGTTTTTTAACTATGATCGGGGGCCCTTCGATTTAATCGATATTTAAATATCGATGATATCGACACCAGATTGAATGCATCGAACTAAGCCATAATCTGTCCAGCAAGTTCAAAGATAAATCTGCTGGAATTATCGATGCCTTGACTCTAATCTCGATATCATCGACATTCAAATTCCGATGACCACGACGGTTCCCCCGATCATTCATGAAAACCTGAAATATTTTCAAAGTCAAGTCTCTCTCATTTTTCATGTGTCGAGGGATCTATCCAGTCATCGATGGAATCGGAGTTCGAAATCTGATGACATCGACAACTGTTTCGATTCATCGACCTATTGGCAAGGAGTTTCAAAAGCGTATGACATCGAGTTCGAGTCATCGAGCAGACCATCGATGCTATGGAGAGTATACGCTTGATAATATCGAACCTGCTTGAAGATATCGAACTCTGTCATAAATGTGACCGTTTTATATCCGTTGGAACTTCTTGCCTATATATAGAGGACTTGTTCTTTGTTGCTGTAAGAGAGAAAAAAGAGAGCTTTTGCGTGTTTCAACTCATATCTTATACCTAAAGCATTTCTCTCTAGGGAGTTCATCCTCCAATCCACCCTTACCATTGATATTAAATAGAGTGGAATGGGAAATGAACTTTTGCATTTAAGGATCCTTCAGCTACCACCTTAATGGAAAATCATCAAGCTGGGATGCCTTGAATGCATAAGAGAGGAACCACTCTATCTTCCTTATAGGAAAATCTTTAGAGAGTAGGATTCCATCTCACCCTTGACCCAACTCGAAGCCAAGCATTGGTATATCATCTTGTGTTGTGGATCAAGGGAGTTGAAGACTCTTCGTCAATAAGGAGGAGGAGATCTTCGGCATTGCGCTTAACGGGACTCATCAACTTATCTGTAAGTATCCAGAGTTCAGAGGACACTTGTGATCATTCCTTCCTAGGTCTTGGTCTTAAGTGGTTCTCACCCTTTGAAGTCCTCAAGGAGGCC
Source organism: Magnolia officinalis (assembly GCA_021015155.1). NCBI lineage: Eukaryota > Viridiplantae > Streptophyta > Magnoliopsida > Magnoliales > Magnoliaceae > Magnolia > Magnolia officinalis. The sequence continues at coordinate 3,051,863 of JAJHSJ010000010.1, read as the reverse complement.
TCCGGCGGGAGTGTACGTAGTGGGTGCATAGTGTTGGACCATTGCTCTTGTGTAGGGCATAAACTATTAGGTCCTTATGTAGGTCCTTGACCTGTGTGGTCTAAAATCCGAGTGCGTTGTGTGGACCCTTACTCCATGGAGAGCATAAACATCTGATTAGGAGTGAACCAATAAAACTCCAGGGTTAGAGGTGAACCAAGTAGAAACCTCTGTGTAAAGGTTGAAGGTGAACCTGTTTTAAAACCTTAGGTTAGAGGTGAACCCTGGGAAACCTCCTTAGTGAAATCCGGTACACTCAAGGGTTGAGTGCGACAGCCGGGAGTGGAGTAGACACGTAGTCGAACCGCTATAAAAATGACTGTGTTTGCGATTGTTATTCCTCTATGTGTGTATTCTATGTTAATGTTTTCATATTCATATACCTGAGATCACACCTCACACACTTACACAGTCATACTCATCATAAACTAGTTTGTATAACTGTTTACTTCTTTCATAATTTATGATTGGATCCTCTATTGGGCTTGGAAGCTAGTAGTGTTACATTTGAGTAATCCTAAAAATTGCATACTTAATTGGATTAGAGTGATAGGATTTTTAATAACTTATAAATCTTTAAAAAATCCTATTCACCCCCCCTCTAGGACATATTAACATATTTCAACTTCAACTCAAGCGGTTTTCACCACTATTTCAATTGGTATCAGAGCGGGTCTCTCTTTAAGGGCTTCACCGCCTAGAGAGTGATCTTGACTAAAGTTGGGAATATGGCCAAAGGAGAGGGCTCATCAGTCACTAGGCCTCCAGTATTTGACGGTTCAAATTATGCATACTAGAAGGTTAGGATGCACTACTTTCTGAGATCTTTGGATCATGACGTTTGAGATATAGTTGAAAGTGGATATGTGCCACCTACTGAACAAATTATACTTGATAGTGGCACAACAATCACAAAGCCCAAACCCAAAGAAAAGTGGACAACATTCAACAAAGAAAGGCAAACATTTGAAGCCAAGGCTATGAATGCTATCTACTGTACCATGTCCCAGGATATATTCAATCAGATAAGTATGTGTGGGACATCAAAAGAAGCATGAGATTTACTGGAAACAACCCATGAAGGTACAAGTACTGTGAAGAGGTCCAAACTTCAACTATTGACCTTACAGTTTGAAAGTCTCAGAATGGAAGAGCATGAGACAATTATGGAGTTCTTTACAAAGCTAAATATCATTTGTAACTCCATGGGTGGATTGGGAGAGAAAGTTCCGGTACCGAAAATTTGTAGGAAAATTCTAAGATCCCTACCGGAACGGTTTAATCCCACGGTGACAACAATTGAGGAGTGTATGAACATAGACAACGCGGAAGTAGAAGAACTAGTAGGTTCCCTACAAACTTTTGAACTACACTTCACTCAATCCCAAAAATTCAAAAACACTGTCCTAACAACTTCAAAGAAAATAACTCATGAGGACAGTGAAAGTGAAAGAGAGGATGACGATGAGGAAGTGGCTTTACTAGCACAAAGATTCAGAAGATTCTTTCAAAAGAATCGTGGCTGTCCCTCTAGAGGTAGAAAGGTGGATAACAAACTCTCTGCAGGCAAATTTGGCAAAAAGACCAAAGAACTATAATGCTACGCCTGTCGAGAGTATGGACATCTATCTTCTGAATGCCCAACAGAAAAACCAAGGGCAAGGCAATGGCTGTCACGTGGGATGATACAGATGAGTCAAATTCAGAATCTAGTGACTCAGAATGCAATGAAGATCAGAAATCACTGAAAATTCTTATGGTCTCCATTGCTTTAATTATTCCCACTGAATTTGAGAACGAGAAAGGACAGCTAGTCATGGAATCATCCTCATCCAACAGTGGAAAAGATGAAGAAGAAATAGAAAAGGATAAATTGCAAGATGCCTACAATCAACTCTATACTCATAGCATCAACATTCTTAAAAGACTTGGAATCTCTGAAAACAAGAAAATACTATTGCAAAAAGATCTGGATAAAATATGGGAGATCAATTCACATCTAATTAATGATCTACAACAATATCATGCAGATAACGACAAGTTGGAAAGAATCAACCTATCCCTAAAAATTAAATCATTTAAGTTTACCAAACAAATTAAATTATTAGAAGATGAAAATAGGCATCTCAAGAATGAGAATCACACACTCCGCTATGACTTAGAGAAATCTAGAAAGTTTGCTGAAATAAACTATAAATTTTCTCAGAGTGGTGAAAAGCTTGAAAAGATGTTAGGGATGGGAAGGCCCGGAAAGGACAAGAGTGGCCTAGGGTATGAGAAAACTAAGAAGAAAACAGGAAATGAAACACGTACAACTAGATCATCGGCTGCCTCAGGAAGCAATATACGAATCTCTCCAGTTTGTCATTTATGTGGTGATACGGGTCATTATGAGGCTGAATGTCTAACATATAGATGAACTTCACATAACTCTAGACAAAATCACATTGGAAAATTCAAACCGATCAGAGAAACACAGAATATCAAGAGTCCATCTAGGGAAAACACTCATCTATCACCACCTAAGATGCAAGACAGGAGAAAGAAATTTATTTCAAAATGGGTAGAAAAAGAAAAATAAATTTGTCTTATGACTAATCCTCACATACCCTGAAAATTTCAAGTGTGGAAAGACATGTCCAAGTCATGCATCTGACCTGGATATTTGCTGAAATGATGCAAATTTTGCTGAGCCATCAATGTTTCATCTGAGGATACACACCTCGAACTTTTTGTATATAAACATTACCATGTTTATAATTTTGAAATTGTACATAAAATGTACAAAAGTTTGTTATATACTGACTATCGTTGATACACTATAAGTATACATGAAGGAATGTCTGAAGTAAAAGTGTTGAAAAATCTTGGGTTGACTGTTATATGAATTCTCAATCAAATCGATAATCAGTTGATATCATCGATATCACTTCAGAAGTTGAAAAGGCGCATGATCGGGAATGGTATCGAAGGCAAGATCGATGAACTCGATAAAGAACTCTCGATATCATCGAAAAGAGTATCGATCATATCGACGTTTGCCACCCGATATAAGTCTACAGAGTGCAAAAAGGGATTTCTGTCCCAAAGTTCTTTTTGTTCCTGTCTCTGCTCGATTCGCTCGACCAAACCATTAGAGTTCTCGAAGGACTACCCAAATCACACAACGAAATCGGTAATACCTTATTGTGAGTTTTTTTTTTTTTGGGTATTGCTGTTTTCTATTTAGGTCGTCTCCTCTTTGCAAATTCATAAAACCGTTTTTTTGTCGTTATGGGAAAAGACAAAGGGAAAGTGTCGGGCCTTGGCGAATCGTCTAGATCATCCCAACAAAAAGTACTTGCTCCTAAAGAAAGAGCAAAGGCCTCAGATCGTGGGACCCCCACTAGGCAGCGCACAAGATCACGTGGGCCCTCGTCTGAGGCACAGCCATCCCCACAGGCACCTCCTCCGCCTCCAGTCAGTCTACGCCCAACAAAATACACCGGTCGGAAGTTGATCCATGAATGAAGAGTTGACAGAGGATGCTTGACACCTTACGATCTGGAACCTCTGTTTGTTGATATCGGGTGGCTGCGCATTCTAGATTTTGGAGGACCTTGTCAACTGGAACAGACATGCAACTTTCTTGCAGCATGTCATATCCTGTGTCTATCCAGGGATCTACACCTACCATATCCGTAGATCATAAGTAGGATAAGTCAAGCCATCGGTTTTCCTACCACCACTGATCCGGTTCTTCCAACTCATACCTTCAATATAAAGAACATCCGGAAAATGGATTTGGAATTTTATGAGTACAAGGAGGAAACCGTGGAAGGAATCCAGGCAGAAATGTGGGAGGAGAAGGCGACAATTCCATGGAAAGGGCTGAAATGGCTGAAGATGCACCTCCCGGACCTGATCCAGCTCCGTTCACATTGTCAGCTGGATATGGGAAAAGGTTCAAGCCAGACAGAATTGCAGCCATTCAGAAGGACATGCACTCTGTAAAAGAAAGGCTTATTATTCTGGAAAAGATGGTTCAAGGTGTGCAAAGCACGGTCCAACGGCTGGTTGATTTGATGACTTGCCGAAGGGACGACACAGCGCCAGCTCCATCCCACTCTGCTCTGTAGTGCGGATGTTTGCACTCTGTCACACTCACTTCACTTTAATGATGCGTATGAACACTAGTATCTTTTTAGGTGTTCTATGCTCTCTTGGGTATGTGTGACAGTTTTCTGACTTGGATAGTTTTTTTTTTTGTGCCCTTCTTTGGGCTTGGTTTTGTTTAAACAGTTAAGATTTACTGTTGTCTGGGGCAGTTTTGGTTCTTTCATGGCTGAATAGAATTCTTATCTTTAATGCCATAATTCTGTGTTTCGATTCCCCTGGTTGATCAAGTCTCTAATTTGGAATGCGTGAGATGCCTTTAAATGAATATTTCAACTGCTTTACAACTGCTTTATCTTATCCTACATGCATTCATGACTTCTGAAAATGATGTTTGTTTCAAAATGATCTCATCTTTATACATCTGTCTCTGTTGGTTCTTCCATGCAATTCATTCTTCAGTCAATATCACTTACTGTACCCTTGCCAATGACTGACAAAAAGGGGGAGAACAGTTCAAAACAACCCGAGCGAAAAATTGTATATCTTATGCTATTATAGGTCTTAGGGGGAGCAGCTGTACCAAGAAAGGGGGAGTTTTGAAGTAAGGGGGATCGAATACTTCTACAATGTGTACATGGCATAGAAAAATTGTAAAATTGTGTAAATGCATGTACACACAATTTAGGGTGTATCTAGAAGTGTTCTAGGGTGTTTTGAGTATTTTGTCACGTAATTGATAAAGGGGGAGATTGAAAGTGCACCTGCTAGTGCCCTGGTTTGTCAAGTTACGTGAATGGTGAGTCAGACTAGCTACAAGAGTTTATTTCAAGCATCTGCCTCATCCGGATGTGTGAAAGCTCGCAACAGGTAAATCATAGCCTCACATCCCATGTCCCAAAACCCCAGGTGATTTAAACCTTTAAAATAAGATAGACATCTTAGGATTTTTATGGTGAGAAAACTTTTTCAAAATAGGAAAATCTCTAAGTTTTTTCTCGCCTTGTCGATTTTATCGAAGCACCCTCGATATGATCGACTTGTTTTATCGATGTCCTCGATACCTTAACGATATTATCGAAAAGAGGACCAAAAGTGACCAGTAACTAAATATTCATCTGGACGGATTTATCGATGTATCGATACACCTATCGATATCATCGATAAAAGTACTAAACATGTCTAGTAACTTCATAACATATCTGGACGAATTTTCGATGTATCGATACTCATATCGATACCATCGATATTCAAATCTCGAGATCATCGAGAGTGGCTCGATAAGATCGACAGACAGTTTTTCGGCGCCCCTGTTTTTTAATAAAAATCTTAAAATTCTTCGATATATCGATGGATATGATCTAAATTCAAAAATTGATAAGATCAGAGGTCCATCGATGATATCGATGGTGAGCGCACTCTTCTTACAACAGATATTTCAGGATGTTTTTTAACTATGATCGGGGGCCCTTTGATTTAATTGATATTCAAATATCGATGATATTGACACCAGATCGATTGCATCGAACTAAGCCATAATCTGTCCAGCAAGTTCAAAGATAAATCTGCTGGAATTATCGATGCCTCGACTTTGATCTCGATATCATCGACATTCAAATTCCAATGACCTCGACGTTTCCCCCGATCATTCATGAAAACCTGAAATATTTTCAAAGTCATGTCTCTCTCATTTTTCATGTGTCGAGGGATCATCCAGTCATCGATGGAATTGGAGTTTGAAATTCGATGACATCGACAACTGTTTCGATTCATCGACCTATTGGCAATGAGTTTCAAAAGCATATGACATCGAGTCCGACTCATCGAACAAACCATCGATGCTATCGAGAGTTTACGCTCGATAATATCGAACCTGCTCGATGATATCGAACTCTGTCATAAATGTGACCGTTTTATATCCGTTGGAACTTCTTGCCTATATATAGAGGACTTGTTCTTTGTTACTGTAAGAGAGAAAAGAGAGAGCTTTTGCGTGTTTCAACTCATATCTTATTCCTAAAGCCTCTCTCTAGGGAGTTCATCCTCCAATCCACCCTTACCATTGATATTAAATAGTGTGGATTGAGGAATGAACTTCCGCATTCAAGGATCCTTCAGCTACCACCTTAATGGCAAATCATTAAGTTGGGATGCCTTGAATGCATAAGAGAGGAACCACTCTATCTTCCTTATAGGAAAATCTTTAGAGAGTAGGATTCCATCTCACCCTTGACCCAACCCGAAGCCAAGCATTGGTATATCATCTTGTGTTGCGGATCAAGGGAGCTGAAGACTCTTCGTCAACAAGGAGGAGGAGATCTTCGGCATTGCGCTTAATAGGACTCATCAACTTATCTGTAAGTATCCAGAGTCCAGAGGACACTTGTGATCATTCCTTCCTAGGTCTTGGTCTTAAGTGGTTCTCACCCTTTGAAGTCCTCAAGGAGGCCTCCGGCGGGAGTGTACGTAGTGGGTGCATAGTGTTGGACCCTTGCTATTGTGTAGGACATAAACTATTAGGTCCTTGTGTAGGTCCTTGACCCGTGTGGTCTAAAATCCTGTTGTATTGTGTGGACCCTTGCTCTATGGAGAGCATAAACATCTGGTTAAGAGTGAACCAATAAAACTCAAAGGTTAGAGGTGAACCGAGTAGAAACCTCCATGTAAAGGTTGAAGGTGAACCTGTTTTAAAACTTAGGTTAGAGGTGAACCCTGGGAAACCTCCTTAGTGAAATCCGGTACACTCAAGGGTTGAGTGCGACAGCCGGGAGTGGAGTAGACACGTTGTCAAACCATTATAAAAATGACTGTTTTTGCGATTGTTATTCCTCTATGTGTGTGTTCTATGTTAATGTTTTCATATTCATATACCTGAGATCACACCTCACACACTTACATAGTCATACTCATCATAAACTAGTTTGTATAACTGTTTACTTCTTTCATAATTTATGATTGGATCCTCTATTGGGCTTGGAAGCCAGTACAGTTACATTTGAGTAATCCTAAAAATTGCATACTTAATAGGATTAGAGTGATAGGATTTTTAATAACTTATAAATCTTTAAAAAATCCTATTCACCCCCTCTAGGACATATTGATATATTTCAACTTCAACTCAAGCGGTCTTCACTGCTATTTCAATATGAGCTTTTCCGAGTTCTCGATGTAAGTCACACTCTAATTGAATTCCTTAAGGCTCTAACACTTCAGTTAAACTCATAGAGCATGTGCATTTGTGTTACTTTGGGCACTCTTTCTTTACTTGAGGCTTTTTCGTGATTAGACACTCCTGGGCGTACTCACTTACATGGCTTTTTTAGGAAATATCCTTGGGCGCACTCACACTACGCCAAAACAGTGAAAAAAGGACAATCCAAAACCGTCTCAAATGACCAAAAAGGACGGTCATGGATCGTCGCATAGGCAGTCAAATTTTAACGTGTCTTATTATTTAAAGGACGGTTGAAAACCGTCATTCTTATTGACGAAAAAAAGACAGTCATGTACCGTCCTAAAAAAGGACGGTCGTGGACCGTCCTTAAAATGGACTGTCATAGACCGTCTCTTTTGAGCCCAAAAAGGACAGCCATGACCGTCCTTTAAAAGGACTGTCATGGACCGTCCTTAAAAAAGACTGTCATGAACCGTCTCTTATGGGCCTTCATAGGACGGTGATAGACCGTCCTTTAAAAGGACTGTTATGGACCGTCTCGTATGAGCCTTTAAAGGACGATTATAGACCGTCCTTTAAAAGGACGGTCATGGACCGTCCTTTAAAAGGACTGCTATGGGCCGTCTCTTATGACCCTTAAAGGACTTTTCAAATTTGACTTATTACAGTCTTCTTCCTGATATACACCTGTTATACATTCACATTCACATCCATTCACATTCACATTCACATTCACATCACCTGTCTCACATTCACATTCACATTCATTCACATTCACATTCACATCACCTGTCTCACATTCACATTCACATCCATTCACATTCACATTCACATTCACATCCATTCATCACATTCACATTCACATCCATCTAAACTAAAACTATGTAAATCCATCCAAACACACAATCTTCCTGATATACACCGGTTATACAATATATTTCATCACATTCACATTCACATCCATCTAAACCCAAACTACGTAAATCCATCCAAACACACAATCTTCCTGATATACACCTGTTATACAATATATTTCATCACATTCACATTCACATCCATCTAAACCCAAACTACATAAATCCATCCAAACACAATCTTATCCACATTACATTCATCCATGCATAATACATATAAGTTTAACTTCATAAGTAAAAAAATAATCTTATCCACATTTCATCACATTCACATCCAACTAAACCCAAACTACGTAAATCCATTCAAACATAAACTACATCCATCCAAACACAAACAATCTTATTCACATTACATTCATCCACGCATAATACATATAAATAAGTTTAGGTTTAGGTTAGGTTATAAGCTATAGGTTTAGGGAATTGAGAATAGGTTAAGGTTTAGGTTTAGAAAATCGGGTTCAGGTTCGGGATCGGGTTCAGGTTTGGGTTTTCAAGTTTAGGTTTAGGTTTAGGTTAGGGAGTTGAGATTAGGATTAGGTGTAGGTGTAGGTATAGGGATTTGAGAATAGATTAAGGTTTAGGTTTAAGAATTCGGGATTGGGTTTAGGTTTGGGTTTTCAAGTTAAGATTTAGGTTTAGGTTTAGGTTAGGGAGTTTAGATTAGGATTAGGTTTATGTTTAGAGATTTGAGAATAGGTTAAGGTTTAGGTTTAGGAAATCGGGTTCGGGTTCGGGACCGGGTTTAAGTTTGGGTTTTCAAGTTTAGGTTTAGGTTTAGGTTAGGGAGTTGAGATTAAGATTAGGTGTAGGTGTAGGTTTAGGGATTTGAGAATATATTTAGGTTATAGGTTATAGGTTCATGTTTAGGTTTAGGTTAAGGTTAAGGTTAAGGTTAAGGTTTAGGTTATAAGCTATAGGTTTAGGGAATTGAGAATAGGTTAAGGTTTAGGTTTAGGAAATCGGGTTCAGGTTCGGGATCGGGTTTAGGTTTGGGTTTTCAAGTTTAGGTTTAAGTTTAGGTTAGGGAGTTGAGATTAGGATTAGGTGTAGGTCTAGGTTTAGGTTTAAGGATTTGAAAATAGGTTAAGGTTTAGGTTTAAGAATTCTGGTTCGGGTTCGGGATTGGGTTTAGGTTTGGGTTTTCAAGTTTAGGTTTAGGTTTAGGTTAGGGAGTTTAGATTAGGATTAGGTGTAGGTTTAGGTTTAGGGATTTGAGAATAGGTTAAGGTTTAGGGTTAGGAAATCGGGTTCGGGTTCGGGATAGGGTTTTAGGTTTGGCTTTTCAAGTTTAGGTTTAGGTTTAGGTTAGGGAGTTGAGATTAGGATTAGGTGTAGGTTTAGGTTTAGAGATTTGAGAATACATTTAGGTTTTAGGTCATAGGTTTTGGTTTAGGTTAAGGTTTAGGTTTAGGTTTAGGTTTAGGTTATAAGCTATAGGTTTAGGGAATTCAGAATAGGTTAAGGGTTAAGTTTAGGGAATCAGGTTCGGGTTCGGGATCGGGTTTAGGTTTGGGTTTTCAAGTTTAGGTTTAGGTTTAAGTTTAGGAAATCGGGTTCGGGTTCGGGATCGGGTTTAGGTTTGGGTTTTCAAGTTTTGGTTTAGGTTTAGGTTAGAAAGTTTAGATTAGGATTAGGTGTAGGTTTAGGTTTAGGGAATTGAGAATAGGTTAAGGTTTAGGTTTAGGAAATCGGGTTCGGGTTCGGGATCGAGTTTAGGTTTGGGTTTTCAAGTTTAGGTTTAGGTTTAGGTTAGGGAGTTGAGATTAAGATTAGGTATAGGTGTAGGTTTAGGAATTTGAGAATAGGTTAAGGTATAGGTTTAGGTTAGGATTAAGGTTTAGGGAATTGAGAATAGGTTAAGGTTTAGGTTTAGGGAATCAGGTTGGGGTTCGGGATCGGGTTTAGGTTTGGGTTTTCAAGTTTAGGTTTAGGTTTAGGTTTAGGAAATCGGGTTCGGGTTCGGGATCGGGTTTAGGTTTGGGTTTTCAAGTTTAGGTTTAGGTTTAGGTTTAGGAAATCGGGTTCGGGTTCGGGATCGGGTTTAGGTTTGGGTTTTCAAGTTTAGCTTTAGGTTTAGGTTAGAAAGTTTAAATTAGGATTATGTGTAGGTTTAGGTTTAGGGAATTGAGAATAGGTTAAGGTTTAGGTTTATGAAATCGGGTTCGGGTTCGGGATCGGGTTTAGGTTAGGGAGTTGAGATTAAGATTAGGTGTAGATGTAGGTTTAGGAATTTGAGAATAGGTTAAGGTATAGGTTTAGGTTTAGGTTAAGGTTTAGGTTATAAGCTATAGGTTTAGGGAATTGAGAATAGGTTAAGGTTTAGGTTTAGGAAATCAGGTTCGGGATCGGGATCGGGTTTAGGTTTGGGTTTTCAAGTTTAGGTTTAGGTTTAGGTTAGGGAGTTGAGATTAGGATTAGGTGTAGGTGTTGGTTTAGGGATTTGAGAATACATTTAGGTTTTAGGTCATAGGTTTTGGTTTAGGTTAAGGTTATAGGTTTAGGTTTAGGTAAGGTTTAGGTTTAGGTTATAAGCTATAGGTTTAGGGAATTGAGAATAGGTTAAGGTATAGGTTTAGGAAATCGGGTTCGGGTTCGGGATCGCGTTTAGGTTTGGGTTTTCAAGTTTAGGTTTAGGTTTAGGTTAGGGAGTTGAGATTAGGATTAGGTGTAGGTTTAGGTTTAGGTATTTGAGAGTACATTTAGGTATTAGGTCATAGGATTTGGTTTAGGTTAAGGTTATAGGTTTAGGTTAAGGTTTAGGTTTAGGTTATAAGCTATAGGTTTAGGAAATCGGGTTCGGGATCGAGATCGGGTTTAGGTTTGGGTTTTCAAGTTTAGGTTTAGGTTTAGGTTAGGGAGTTGAGATTAGGATTAGGTGTAGGTTTAGGTTTAGAGATTTGAGAATACATTTAGGTTTTAGGTCATAGAATTTGGTTTAGGTTAAGGTTATAGGTTAAGGTTAAGGTTTAGGTTTAGATTTAGGTTAAGGTTTAGGTTTAGGGAATTGAGAATAGGTTAAGGTTTAGGTTTAGGAAATCGGGTTCGGGTTCGGGATCAGGTTTAGGTTTGGGTTTTCAAGTTTAGGTTTAGGTTTAGGTTAGGGAGTTGAGATTAGGATAAGTGTAGGTTTAGGTTTAGGGATTGGGCATACATTTAGGTTTTAGGTCATAGGTTTTTTTTAGGCTTATGTTTAGTTATAGGTTTAAGTTTAGGTTATAGGTTTAGGTTTAGGTTTAGGTTAGGTTATAGGTTAAGGTTTAGGAAATTGAGAATAGGTTAAAGTTTAGGTTTAGGAAATCGGGTTCAGGTTCGGGATCGGGTTTAGGTATGGGTTTTTAAGTTTAGGTTTAGGTTTGCGTTAGGGAGTTGAGATTAGGATTAGGTGTAGGTTTAGGTTTAGAGATTTGAGAATACATTTAGGTTTTAGGTCATAGGTTTTGGTTTAGGTTAAGGTTATAGGTTTAGGTTAAGGTTTAGGTTTAGGTTATAAGCTATAGGTTTAGGGAATTGAGAATAGGTTAAGGTATAGGTTTAGGAAATCGGGTTCGGGTTCGGGATCGCGTTTAGGTTTGGGTTTTCAAGTTTAGGTTTAGGTTTGGGTTAGGGAGTTGAGATTAGGATTAGGTGTAGGTTTAGGTTTAGGGATTTGAGAATACATTTAGGTATTAGGTCATAGGATTTGGTTTAGGTTAACGTTATAGGTTTAGGTTAAGGTTTAGGTTTAGGTTTAGGTTTAGGTTAAGGTTTAGGTTTAGGAAATTGGGTTCGGGTTCGGGTTCGGGATCGGGTTTAGGTTTGGGTTTTGAAGTTTAGGTTTAGGTTTAGGTTAGGGAATTGAGTTTAGGATTAGGTGTAGGTTTAAGTTTAGGGATTTGAGAATACATTTAGGTTTTAAGTTTAGGTTTAGGTTATAAGTTATAGGTTATAGGTTATAGGTTTAGGTTTAGGTTTAGGTTTAGGTTATAAGCTATAGGTTTAGGGAATTGAGAATAGGTTAAGGTATAGGTTTAGGAAATCGGGTTCGGGTTCGGGTTCGGGATTGGGTTAAGGTTTAGGTTAGCTTATAGGTTAAGGTTTAAGGATTTGAGAATAGTTTTAGATTATAAGTAAGGTTTTAGGTTTAGGTATAGGATTAAGTTATAGGTTATAGGTTATATGTTTAGGTTAAGGTTTAGGAATTCGGGTTCGGGTTCAGGTTTGGATTCGGGTTTAGGTTATAGGTTTTGGGATTTGAGAATTATAAGTATAGGTTTAGGTTAGGTTATAGGTTAAGGTTTAAGGATTTGAGAATAGTTTTTGGTTATAAGTAAGGTTTTAGGTTTAGGTATAGGCTTAAGTTATAGGTTATAAGTTTAGGTTTAGGTTTAGGAAATCGGGTTCGGGTTTAGGTTATAGGCTTTGGTTTTGGTTTAGGTTATAGGTTTTGGTTTAGGTTATAGGTTATGATATTTGAGAATGGGTTCGGGTTTAGGTTATAGGTTTTGGTTTTGGTTATAGGTTATAGGTTTAGGTTTAGGTTTAGGTTACAGGTTTTGGGATTTGAGAATAGGTTTAGGTTAAGGTCATAAGTTTAGGTTTAGGAAATCGGGATCGTGTTTGGGTTTGGGTTTAGTTTTGGGTTTTCATGTTTAGGTTTAGGTTTAGGTTTAGGTTAGGGAGTTGAGATTAGGATTAGGTGTAGGTTTAGGTTTATGGATTTGAGAATACGTTAAGGTTTAGGTATAGGAAATTGGGTTCGGATTCGAGATCGGGTTTACGTTTGGGTTTTAGGTTTAGGCTAAGGGTTTAGGGATTCAGATTTGGGTTTGGGTTTGGGTTTGGGTTTGGGTTTAGGTTTAGGTTTAGGTTTTACGTTTAGGTTAAGGTTACAGGTTTAGGTTATAGGTTTAGGTTTAGGTTATAAGTGTAGGTTATAGGTTATGGTTTAGGGAATTAAGAATAGGTTAAGGTTTAGGTTTAGGAAATTGGGTTCGGGTTCGGGTTTAGGTACGGATTTAGGTTTGGGTTTTCAAGTTTAGGTTTAGGTTAAGGAGTAGATTAGGATTAGGTGTAGGTTTAGGTTTAGGGATTCTCTAGTATTATCTACTACATACTAGTAACATACAACCAATATTGGGGCACCATACCATAAGCTACAAGAATTTCATGTCCCCCTAAACAAGGTATCCTCCATTGATAACATATATATATATATATATATATATATATATATATATATATATATATATATATATATATTATAAGTTTTTTATTTTCATTTACATTCCCAATTACATTCATCATCCATCCAAGAAAATTAAAACAAGTACTGTCAATCTATCTTATCTTACCGACCGCCTTATGTTTCTTTTCACCTTTGTAACTCTCATATTTGTTGCAGCTGCTAGTTCACCATCAGTAGTCTCCCTAACCAAATCTGTACAGTCCCTCCATTTGAAGCAGTGGCTGAAGTTACAAGAAGTAGGACTGATTAGTCTTTCCATGTTTTGAAAAAAATCAAATTCTTTATTTTTGGTATATATAAATGATAGAAGTATATATAAATGATAATACTAATATTGTGAAATAATATCCGACATTTTAAAAGCATGTTAGGTGTTCACTTCCCAAGTATAGGATTGTGATGTAGTAATAAACTCGGTGAGACCGAGGTTGAATCCACAGGGACTGAAACCTGTACGTAATCTGAAAGTAACCAGAACTAGAACTAGGATAAGCTGAAATCTAAATCAAGTGAATATGAAGGAATAATGGTGAAAATATTAATCTAAAACTGGTGAAATTTAAAGGTAGGAAAACTAGGGTGCCAAGGATCCACTTGTAGAGATCAGGGAGATCTACGCTTGATTCATGAAATCAACTGGACTTCGAGTCCCATCTTCATCCAGTTGAAAGATATATCACTAAAGCACGATCTGAACTTCATTTAATCTAGTTTTCAAGAGATCAGACAGGTGTAAATTAGAATGGATTCCATCACAAAACCATGCCCATGAGACAAAGCAAACAATAGAATTAAACCAATCCATAGCCAATCTGAGTGATGTATGAATGTCAGGAAGAGTTCCATCATTCCACCATGTCCAAGGGGCGATGGTGAATAACAAGGTGTCCTGGCTTCATAATCACAAGAAAGGAAAAGAAATACTCAAGCTATCGCAGATCTACTATAATGTAAGTCACAATAAACCATTAAAAACTGTGAATAACCCTATTAATCAAACGAGAATCAACATCAGTTCAGGCATGAATCCAAGCTATAGAAATCATCCATCATGCTACAAGCTTCACCTCTTAGCCCCAGGTAAGAGGTTTAGCCTGACCTAAACATGATTAGGCTAATCTCTAAAGAAAAGAAGAGAAAAGAAAAGAAAAGAAGAAAAACAAAAACCAAAAATAGGAAAGCAAAACAAACTCCCTCTTGCATTCACATCCACAATCGGATCGGCGCTGGACTCTCCGTGGGGCCCACTTCCCTTGTCTTTTGAGAAATCCGAACCGTCCACCAGATTCCCCTTGAAATTTCGGTCGGGTATGGTCGGTTTTGGATGGGTTCTGGTGCGGTCCACTGGATTTTTCTTACTGTCGTCCGTCCTGTGTGTGAATGGCTAGAAACCAATTATCGCTGTTCTTTGGAGTTTTGTCACCTAGGCCTTGGTAATAGGGCTTGTGGGAATTTAATGGACGGTTCGGATCGGGCCTTCGAATCAAGATGGTGGCCCACTGCAACGAATCGGTGGCTCTGTTCGTAACAACAAAGAACGGCTATTGCCGTTTTCGACTTGACTCGGTCAAGAGATAGTTTGACCGTCTCTGCGTAACCGTGTGCAGCTAATGTACTTGTACATTATGTACACCCAACTCAGGTGGGGTCCTCTGATATGTTTATGAGCAATCCAATCCATCCATTCATTTTGTCTCCCCACTTAAGGGGTTGAACCCAAAATCGAAGCATATCCAGATATCAAGTGGGCCCCACTTAGTGAATTAAGGGCTGATCTGACCGTTGGGCCACTTCCTTAGTCATCCAATGGTTGAAATTTAATATGTACGGTTAATTTATGACCCCCAGGCCATGTATGAAGTTTTGAGCCAATCGGATGGCGGAAACCTTGTGATCTTGCATTCTAGATGATTTTCGGGCCACTTGAACTTTGGTTTATCCGTTTTCTCGGTTCTCTGATAGGTAAATTCTTCAATCTTGGTCCCCTAGAGTCCATCCCTTGCCTTGGTAAATTCTGATCGTTAATTCCATGCTTTTAGTACCTATTTTCAATCCATGCTCCTAAGTACACCTTGCAACACAAACACGATTAAAGAAGCGCGTTAAACCACATCATATTCGTAAAGTCAGGTAAGAACTAGGGTCTAATATGCAATATTTGACCCTCAACATTAGGTCACATGTTCCCTCACTCAACCATGGATTTTCAACTAAGCAAACCCTAGGACCCCCAGGGTTACTAATAACTGGTTATGAATCAATCCCACCATTGAGACTGGTTGAATGATCAGGATGTCGAATATTAGTAATTTGACATCCATGTAGTGTGTCCCACTTAACAATTAAAGTTAGTGTAGTGTCCCGATTTTCACGTAGCTAATTACACTCACGCCTATACATGTACATCCACCTCACGAGGGATAAAGTAAAATACTAAACATAACGGATCAGTGCAAGTGGAACACATAAATAAATTTCGATGATGAAATTATGTTTAAGTGGGGTAGATTGTAACCGCTCGGATTTAATCTTACCTGGCTCAATTGAAATTACAGATTTAGGAGAGTTCAAGTGCATGTAAACATTCAAAATGCAAGACCCAATTGAGAATACCAGCAATACCCAATTTCCAAAAAGCGAGATATGAGAGTATCCAAGTGCGTGTAGAAGTTCAAAATGATACCTACCAATTATTACGTATCTGGCCCATATTTTACTAATTTCCTTCCAAGTTCTCACTACATTGAATCTGTAAAGCATTTAACACCTTCTCTACTTTTCTTCTAGTTCAAGGTATTTTGACAAGAGAAATGATCAACCTACAACTGGTCATATGTCATGACCCACTCAAAAGCAACACGCTGCAATTTCAATGCAACTTCATCATTATGAATGACCTGGAAGCACCCATTAACTTTTTTATTAAACTGAATGTTCTATTTTTTTTTTTTTTTTTTTGAAAGCATGAATGTTCACAATTTAATTCACTCCAACATTTGAATTCAGCCTAAAAGTCAATATTGACCTCTGAGTATCCATGTTTTTCTTTCCTGTTATAGATTCCCAACATCAAACTATGAGAAATCAAATGAAATGTAAAATTACAACACCCCAGTAATCCAACTTATCAAAATAGATATAGTATGCATGAACTGTCAGTGGTACGTAACACCCTTCAGCCAAAGCAACATCTATTTGAAATACAAAATTTAATTTAAAATGTACTAAGCATGCTTCACTTAACATATGATATCTAAAGTAGTATATTTCAATCGAATCCGATCAACCAGCCAAAAAGTGTCTAACTGATCACATTAAATTTAGTGAAGCCACAAATCAAAGTCATCACACTCCAAAATCTAGCCCTATTTCTCATAACAGAATAAACAGGAGGAAAAAATGAATCCCACCATGTATGGTCAATGGAACAAAATGTTTTCCTGTTGGCTATATGCCATTTTAATCATCCAGTTGCATGCCAAAAGTCTAATAAAATCCTTACAATGTGGGACCACCTAAAGTGATGCCTAGCATGGAATGTTGAATGCTTGCCTAAAAAAATAAAAATAAATAAATAAATAATAATAATAATATGAGAAGCCAACCTTAATTGGGTGTTGGGAGACATGTTTGCAGCTCTGGCATTGTAGCCTCAGCACAATCTTTTTCATAGTTTTCGCTTGTAAGATATATTTAACAAAAGGGCATTACAAAGTTTGGGGGCAAAGCAAACTGACTTGGTTTGTAAATTCTAACTACTATGCTATCAGTGTCTAGACATATACAAACATTTTCCATGTACCTAAAATCCAAATCTTTCAGAGGCATGGGCATCAGTCTGATGAAGAAGAACTTCCATACTAGACCACTTAAACTTTACAACATGCTCGCGGCCACAACCCATGAATTCTGCCCTGGGACCTAGCGAGGAAAATAGTTGATAAATCAAAACCTGCAGGCAATCAAAACCTGGGACCTAACGAGGAAAAAGTTAACACTAAACCTGTGATGATTAAGCTAAATCTTTAAGTTGTTATAAACCAAAACCTGAAATGAGTATGGAAAATAAACAATTATCGTCCGAGCTCAAACGTGTAAGATGTTACAAACCTTAACCTAAAATGAGTAGCAAAAATAAAAAATTCAGTATACACATGTAAATGTGAAATCTATAATCAACAACCAAAACAAGCGTTTCAAACCTGTATGCTGATACAAACCAAAACCTGAAATGAGCATCCAAATAATGATTTAACATCCAAACCTGTATGCTCACAAGGCTTTTGTACTCCATTTGTACAGTGTGTCATTTCGCTACAATGGACCACACTTCAAAAACACACAAATCAAATATTCTAATCATCCAACAAATAGCCTATAAAATGGGATGGTTATGTACTATTTAAGTCATAGCTGCACAAACAAAGGAAACCTGTCAAACTAATGAACAACCATCTCGTTAATACCAACCAATAATGGAAATTATACATCGCTAATGCACAACATTTTCATAACAAAGCGGAAAATCTTATATCCCAAATTGTTTAGGCTTTGACTCGGAAGACTTCTTCAGTAATACAACCACATGCAATCCAGATTTTTGTCATAACTTGCAGGTGCAAGAACACTATGACAGATAATTCGAAATGATAGTAGAAAATTATAAGCTACATAGCACCACCAGAAACCCAACTAATTGAAGACAGACATGCAGTAAAAGTCTGAAGGCTGAAAAGACAAACATATGAGGTTGTTCCCCACCACAGCAATTGCCATCATTTCAAATGCTTCAAATGCTTGTATCATTGAGTGCATGATATCCTAACTGGCAGCTCAGTGGGCATCCAATGAATGGTCAAAATGGAAAACAGTAAGCAGTCCAAATTCAAGATACAGATGTCTATTCATCAGAGGTTAAGATTTGCCTAATCAATCTGATTTTGGGGCTATGCTTCATCTATAGTGAGGTCCACTATTTGGTTGGTTTGAATGTAGATACATTCATGCCATATGGCGCCAGCATATCAAATAACTCCTCTTATAAGTGAAGAAAAATATTGGAGGAAAAAGATATAGAATCCATCAGAAATATGAATCAGAAGAGCTGTGAGGCCTGTGATTGATAGCAGAGTGAAATAACCCCACTTTAGCTACAAAATCCACTAACTCATTCATGTCTATAAACATATATAGAAGGAAACATTAAGGGATGGCACTGAGGACGCAATGTAAATCTCTCTAGCTCACCGCATAAATGGCATGAATGAGTTAGTGGATTTTGTAAGCCCTAAAATCCCTAAAATCTGTAAGCCCTAAAATCCCAAATCTATAAGCCCTAAAATCCCCAAATCTGTAAGCCATAAAATCCCTAAAATCTGTAAGCCCTAAAATCCCCAAATTTGTAAGCCCTAAAATCCCCAAATCTTTAAGACCTAAAATCTCCAAATCGAAAGGGGAAGTGAGATAGACAGATATGAAGGAAGAGAGATCGAGAGAGAGTACCTTCAATTTGACGGTAGTTGTCGTTGATGGAAGTTGGGCGGCCATGCATTGGGACTTGATCCGCTGCTACCGCCGATGGGGAAGACCATGGACATCGTCGGTGGATGATGGGTTAGGGTTTGGAGTAAAAAGAGGAGGGCGAGAGAGAGAGAGAGAGAGAGAGAGAGAGAGAGAGAGAGAGGAGAGGGGGACGCGGATAAGCTACTGACGGGTTGAGAGAGGGGGACACGGATTAGCTACTGACAGGTTGAGAGAGAGAGAGAGACAGAGAGAGAGAGAGAGACGAGAGAGAAGAGGAGGGCGAGAGAGACGAGAGAGGGATGCGGATTAGCTACCGACGAGAGAGAGGGAGAGGGAGGGAGAGCGGATTGCAGAGAGAGAGAGAGAGAGATTTTAGGGATTTGGGTTGCAGGTGCGCGCGGGGAGATTTTTGGGTGGAATGGATTGGCTACTCTCCTTGAAACCAGCCCCGTGGCTAGTGTTCGGTGGTCCGTGGGCCCCACCATGATGTATGTGTTTCATCCAATCCGTTCATCCATTTTTAAAGATCATTATAGGCCTTAGTCCTGAAGATAAGAGGGATATAAATCTTAGGTGGACCACACCACAGGAAAACAATAGTGATTGGATATCCATCATTTAAATCCTCCTAAGGCCCACTGTACTGTTTATCTGACATCCAATCTGTTGATTTTGTCATAAAGGCCCAGATGAAGGGAAAAAACAAAGATCAGCTTGATCCAATACTTTTATGGCTCTCAAAAAGTTTTTAATGGTTGACATTCATTCAACACTTTTTCCTGTAATGTGGTCCACTCGAGATTGGGATATAACTCATTTTTTTTGTAATATTATAAAATGAACTATAAAAATAGATGGACGGCATGGATGAAACACATACATCATGGTGGGCCCCACAGACCACCGAACACAAAAGTTGAGAGGGGTTACCCTCCATTAAAACATTCATAATTATTTTTTGGGCTCACAGAGATGTGGTTCACAAATCTAGCCCATGCATTATGTGTGTGCCACTTGGATGAGGGGTCATACCAAGTTTACGCATCCAAATTTCAGGTGGGCCCCACCAAGTGCTTTTATATGTTTTAGGCATGTCTTCACATGATTTTAGATGGTATGGCCCACCAGAGTTCTGTATACGGCTGATTTTTGGGATATCCCATAATTTAAAGGGGACCCATCAAATGCACGGTGTTGATTTACGACACACATCATGGTGGGGCCCACACAGCTCGACCTCGTGGGGAGTTCCCATGAGCTCGACCTGTACAACCTTTTCCATATATATATATATAATATTTTTAAAATATAAAAATTTATGATGTATTTGTTATATCCATACCGTTCGTCCATTTTGAGATATCATTTTAAGTCACGAGCCAAAGAATGAGACAGATAAAAATCTGTAGTGGACCCCACCACAAAAAACAACGGGAGGGTGATTCCCACCGTTGAAACTATCCTAAGGCCCATCGTAATGTTTATTTGAAATCCAACTAGTTCAAAAGTTTTAAAATAGAATAAAAATGGTCGTGGGGCCATAAATCATGGTGGGGCCCACACAGCACCAACCACTAGCCATTGGATGGTGTAGGAAGAGTAGCCAATCTGTTCCCCTTATTTGTGGTGTGGTCCATTTAATCTTTGAATATGATTCATTTTTTAGATAATTCTATAAAATGATCTCGAAAAATGGATGAATGGTGTGTGTTGATCCCAAAATTTCGGTAAATCCAAAACTCAGGTGGACCATGCCACACAAAACAGTGTGGAATAATGATTTCCACCGTTGATACCTTCCTTGGGCCCACAGTAATGTTTGTCATCCAACATGTTCATAATATCAAAAAAATATGAATGAAGGGAAAACACAAACATCAGCTTGATCCAAAACTTCTATCAAATGCACGGTGTTGATGTTCGACACACATCATGATGAGCCCTACAAAACCTACTAACATTAATTCTTAGAGTCTCAGGGTGTCAATAAGTTGGGCCACAATTTTGACTAGAATATTTGACCCATCTTACATGTCTGGTCCATTCACTCTATTTTACTAATCATTATAGTTACTCGCCTCGATCATGCTACATATGAGAAAGATATTGGGCAAACAAGATTGATCAACAAATTGAGTGAATTTTGATTTAAACATCTGAAGTTATTTACTCTTCAATTTGGACTAATCAGATTGTCGAAAAACGGTTAAAGGTTGTTCATAATATAAAAAATGTATGAATGAATAGAAAACACAAACATCAGCTTGATCCAAAACTTCTATGGCCTCCAAGAAATTTTAAATGGTGGAGGTTCAATCACACTATTTCCTATGGCGTGGTCCACCTGAGCTTTGGATATGCTTCCTTTTTGTTCTTTAGACGTCAAATTATCTGTTAACATAGATGAATGGAGTGGATAAAATAAATAAATAATAGTGGACCCCACGGAGTTTAATTACTCTGATAAGAGTAATGAGTAACTCACCTAAATGTAGTAGAGAATGGTTTCCTTAAAACATTTATAATCATATATTGGGCCTGCCTAAATTTGATTCACATATCCTGTGTCCCACTTGGATGAGGGGTCAGACCAAGTTTCAACCGCATCCATGTCTGTATTAACTTATAAACATGTTGGATCTCAAATAAACATCGCGGTGGGCCCTAAGAAGGTTTCAATAGTGGGTGTCACTATCCCACTCTTTTCTATGGTGTAGGTCCACTTGAACTTTGGATTTGCCCTGTCAGTCAGATGCACCATTCCATGGTAGGCCACAAGCTTAGAAATAAAGTCAATCCATGACTTGGGTGGGCCACACCACATACTATAGTTGAGAGGGTTACCCTCCCATTAAAACATTCATAATAATTTATTGGGCCCACCTAGATGTGGTTCATAGATCCAGCCCATTCATTATGTGTGTCACACTAGGATGAGGAGTCAGACCAAGTTTCATTCACATCCAAAACTCATGTGGGACCCACCAAATGCTTTTATATGTTTTAGGGATCTCTTCACATAGTTTTAGATGCTATGGCCCACCTGAGTTTCGTATACGACTGATTTTTGGACTTAAAGGGGACACATCAAATGCATGGTGTTGATGTTCTACACACATCATGGTGGAGCGCACACAGATTAACCTCATGGGAAGTTCCCATGAGGTGACCTTATAGTACCATTTCACTATTTTAGGTAACTCTTTTTATGGGTGTTGCTCTACCGTGTAAGGCCGACCTTGATATATTTTATGTATATCGACACCGTCCATATATTTTTCCATCATATTTTAGGATGTGATTTCAAATCATAAGAACTCAATAATCTCATGTGGATCATATCAATCAAAACAATGATGAATAACTATTCAAAACCTTTTGAAGGCCACAAAAGTTTTGGATCAATTTGATGTTTGTAGTTTACTTTAATCTAGATCTTCTTTACATTATCAACAAGTTGGATTGCAAATAAACATTACTAAAACCTTACGATGGGCTCTTTATAATTTTTAATGACGAGGTACTATATTATCATTCTTTCCAGTGGTGTGGTCCACTTAAGATTTAAATCTACACAATTTTTTATACCTGGCCGAAAAATGGGTTGGAGAAACATAGGGGCGGTAAGAATATACAACGCATCATCAAAATCTCACTTTTGTTATCTAACTTTTCAATTTTTCTTGTGAAAATACAAAATCTAGCTTTCTTTTTTAAAAAAAATATATATATTTTTTTACAATTTGTCAATTTTTTCACAATTTTGTTTAATTTTTAGAATTTTCTTTTTCAAAATATCATTTTTTAAATCAAACTTTTGTTATATCACTTTTCAAATTTTCTTGTCAAAATACAAAATCTAATTTTCTTTTTTTAAAAAAATATATATATTTACAATTTATCAATTTTTTCACAAATTTGTTTAATTTTTAAAATTTTCTTTTTCAAAATATCATTTTTTTATCGAAATCTTGTTAAATAACTTTTTAATTTTTCTTGTCAAAATACAAAATCTAGTTTTCTATTTTTTTAAAAAAAAATATATATATATATTTTTTTTTACAATTTGTCAATTTTTTCAAAACTTTGTTTAATTTTATAAATTTTCTTTTTCAAAATATCATTTTTTTATCGAAATCTTTTTTTTTTTCAAAATTATCAACATTATTGAAAGTTCTTAAATTTTTTTTTCCAAAATCTAGATTTTTATAAAATTTCATTTTTTTTTTCAAAATCTATTTTTTTTTCTTAAACATTGTTAATTATTTTGTAAGCTTTTTAACTTTTTTTTTTTTTTTTCGAAATTCATAAATTTTTTTGCTCTTAATTTTTGACCTGAGCATTAGAGACGGTTTTGGACCGTCTCTAATGCAGACGGTCTTCAACAGTCTCAAATGACCACTATCAGACGTCTAAGAACCGTCTCTATTAGAGACGGTCTTTGACAGTCTCAAATGGAGACAGCTAAGGACCGTCCCTAATTCAGACTATTTTTGACAGTCTTAGATTACAGGAAAAGACGGCCAATGACCGTCTCTAATTGAGACGGTCCTTGACAGTCTCAAATTACCAGTTAGAGACGGCCAATGACCGTCTCTAATACGGACGGTCTTTGACCGTCTTAAATGGTTGCATATAAGACGGTCAGAGACCGTCTCGTATTCCAGACGGTCAATGGCCGTCTTTTATCAACAGTTAACGACAGTTTTTGACCGTCTTAAATGATTTGTGGACGTTCAAATTTTTAAGACAATATTAAGGACGGTCAAGGGCCGTCTAAAAGTTTAGAGACGGTTTTCGACCGTCTCTAAAGCGTCTTTAAACCAAGCAAATTTAGAGACGGTCCATAACCGTCTCTAAATCCGTCATTTTTTTCCATTTTTCACAGTATCACTTACATGGCTTTTTCTAAGTAGGTAATCTATCGCGAGTGGTCTGCATGGTCTTCTCCGAGTGGCTAGTTCTCCTTGGGCTACCTATGAGTACTTTTTCTGGTGACTAGTTCACCTTGGGCAACCCTTTATTTTGATAGTTGGATGTGCATCTCCAGATCTGTGACTTGTACATACATTCATACACTCATATATTCATTTATAATTTCGCGATTAGTCTTTGTAATTTGAATATGTTGATTTAAACTGATTTGGAATGATATGATATGCATGAATCCTTGCGGGAAGTTCCTACTGAGTTTTCACTCACCCAATCATGCGGTTGCACCAAATAGACACAGGTATGATGAACAAGTGGAGACCCCTATGACGGGATTCCAGGCGATGGCTGAGGTAGAGTTTGGCGAGAAAGAACTCTATGTGAATGTTGTTGAGCTTTTGGGGCTCTAGGATTTACTTGCTTTCATATTTCAGACCATGTGTTTTGTTTGAGTTGTAAAATATTTTCCCTGTTATGGGATTTCATTTTGCTCCCATTTACATATATTAAACTTCCTCGTTATTACCCTTGATATCCTTAGTTTATGCAATGTTGTCTTACTTCATACTTTGAAATTTGCTATTAATTGGATGTATGATGGTCCATTTTGTAACGTAATACTCAGGTTCTCAATGAGGAACAACTATCCTCGGGTTTTGAGAATCAAGGTGTTACACCCAATGATTGAGAAATCAAGCTAGGCCAGTTTATGGTGTTAGTGTCCCTCCACCCTTGTCCAATATGTTCCCGTGCAGTTGTTCAGTATATTCCTGTGTAGAATTCCACCCCAGGAATATTAAAGTCCCTTGATATACATTGATAGGCCATCCTCTAATGGCTCTAACTTTTAGAGAAAGTGGTTGTTTGACACTAGGTGTGGTGTCTGTACTCAACCACGCCAACCACACATGGTGATATCAAATAAGGGTATGAGATCTAAGCTTTCCATTTGTTTGAAATTAATGCTTAGATCTTATACCTTGGAAATCAGGCAGTATCAGCCCTTATGTACGGTGCGGTTACAACAATTTCTTCAAGCAATCCATTTTGTTTTGTATGTTGTAGTCTGTCTTAGGCATGAAAGGGCCTGATTTTTAGGTAAGGTGTAAAAGGTGAAGCCTACTTGATGGAATGAAGGATCCAATTTTGCACACATGTTCCACGTAAGCAGGAAGAGTGAGTAGTGCTCACGCGTGTGGAATTAAGAAACCCCTAATTTTGCCAATTTATTTAAAATATCAGTCTATTTGTCATTTTCTTAGTTATTCTTCTCTCCTTTTGGATTTAAGGATTATTATAGGGAAGAAGCGGGTTATCCTTCCTCTTTCTCCACGCACCAGCCATGTTAAACCTACTTGTTCAAATTAAAGCTGGTGGGCACAGTGGTAATATATTGGATCTTTCATGGGGACGCAGATTGCTCTCTCAGTAAACTCTATGGGGCCTATCGTGATGTATGTGTCTTATCAATGCTTTCCATTCATTTTATCAGCTCATATTAGGGCATAAATCCAAAATTGCAGCATATCCAAATTTCAATTGGACCGCACCATGAACCCAAAATTGAAGCATATCCAAAATTCAATTGGCCCCACCTTGCACCCTAGCGTGCTGCAAAAGGCTTTGGAAGGAAATCCACATCCTCTATCAAGGTTATTAGATTTTTCATTTCAAAAAGCTCATTATTACTATTTCATCGTGTTTGAAAATTTGTGAAGATCTCGGCCTGAAAATTGGTTTTAAAGAGCTAGTTTAAATTTGTGAGCCCTACTGTGATATATGTGAAATATCCACACTGTCCATCCCTTTTATCGAAATATTTTAGGGCATGAGCCTAAAAACGAGGTAGATCCAAAGCTTAATGGCTAGTACCACAAGAAATAGTGGCATGAGCTTAAAAACGAGGTAGATCCAAAGCTTAGCTAGTTTAAGATAGTGTCTAGGGTGAAAGTACTTTTAAAAATTGAAAGATCAAGGTGGTGAAGGGTGGAATTTGTGAAGAAAATGGTTTGAAAAGGGATTTGAGGCTTTAATTGAGTGTTTGAGAAGTTGAACCTGTGTTAGGATTGACCCATCGCCTAAGGACGTCTAATTTCAGGTTGGAAAAAATCCGGGCTGTTACAATCTACCCCCCTTAAAACAAAATTTCGTCCCCGAAATTGCCTAAGGGTAATAAGGAAAGATTTTATTACTTCATTTGTCTAAGACTTATTGTTTTCAAGTCTTTATGCGCGGTAGGGTGTATATTAGCCTGGTTGATTTTAGTCTACCCCCCTTAAAACTTATTTCTTTATCCATTTCTCATACCCTGATGGTTTGCTACAATTTATTTCTGTACCTATTTGGAGTCTTGACGACAAATCCCAACAATTTAGAGTAAGGTGTTTTCAATGTTTGACCAACACGGAGAGACGTTTTTGGTGGGCTCGATCCCGATACATCGATCATCTACCTGACCAGGGTAGAAGGCTCATCGTATCCCTTCCGAATCCTGGTGGATCCTGGTCTTCTGCTCGGTCAAGCAGTGAGTCCATTGGTAGTCGCCCAGGATTGAGAATTGGGTCAAGCCGCGAATGTTTCGCAGTTGTATATTTCAGTAACTCCGTAGTCCGATCACTCTAGAAACGTAGGGAATGTCCATCATTGAAAGGCTCAAATTGTCTATGTATAAGGTTGCCCTTTAGGTCTTAGTCTAAGAGAGTCCTCGTTATTATCTATGTCCAAGGAAATGGTGAATCAAATCTTACTAGATCATCCTAAAACGGTTTCTCATAGTAGAACTTACTAGGGCTTCTATAATGTTCGTATTCAACGAGCACAGTTTCGATCCTGGGCCAGTGGGACAGGGTCCCCCATGCTTCTGCTGCGCCACCCAGATCAAAGAGGTGTAATAGGTGACCTAACTAGATTGGGCTCATAATGTTCTACCCCCCTTAAAAATTATTTTCACCCTCAAGGCTCAAGAGCTATGTCCTGCTCCGTATATCGGAACAAGGTGTAATTTAGGACCTACCCTTGACATGAAATGGGAAATACATTGGTCTGACTTTCATCGACGGTGTACTATGGCTTGATACCTATGGTTACAGAAAGGAGCTAAAGATGATGGGTATTGTGGTTGATTGCAGGGACAGGTGTGAGTTTGAGGTAAGATGCCTAATTCTACCAAGGAGTTTGGTCACGGTCCAGAATTATCCTATTTAATCATGTATAGCTTAACAGGCAGGCCATATTTCTACGTTCATATGCACAAAATGTATGCCGACATGGCATGTAATTTGGGGCCAAATTCCTAACTGTCAGTTGCCCATTTAGGCAATTTCTTAGGCCTAAAAGACAAAGTCGCTATCGGCTATATACTCCTAATACTTTTCAAAGACAAAGTTATAAACTTTTGGTTGCAAGTGGTTCGGCCAACACAGAAGAAAGTTGCGTAGTGGGTCTGAGCTAGATACATGGACCTTCTGCCTAGCTAGGACAGAAAATTGTCGTATCAGTTCTTAATCCTAGTTGATCCCGACCTTCTGCTTGATCAGAGCATAGGGTTCATTGGTCACTACCAGGATTGAGAATTCTACTCAGACCGCGAGTACCTCGCTTATATGTAGCTTCTCTACTCCGTGTTCCCGATTGTACTAAGTCCTTGAGAAGGCGATTCTAAAGGGTGTATAAATTTGACCTATCATTAAATCCAAGGAATATAGAAGTTTCCTCTAGGTATAATCCAAAGTCTATTCTTATACACTAGCTGATTTCAGATCATTTCTAATACAAGAAGTTATTTATCGCGTAGGGTCAAACGTTGTTTAAATGGAATTGAGTTGTCTGTACTTGACGCTCGAGCATTTCACATATGCTCAAACCAACTAAGGGGGTTCTAGAGTTCACTTTCTTAATTTGTCGGATTTTCTATACTGTCAGGTTTGTCGAAGCACTGCTCTAGGTCCAAAACTCCAAGGGTCTATTTGTCAAACAACCATTTACTCTAAAAGCTTAAGCTATCAGAGTGTGGTGCGTTAATGTATATCAAAGGACTTTATCACTTCAACACTATTCGGCCAATGGTCTTAAGCTGTACTAAATGGGACTGCATTACTAATCCTACCTCGGGATTGGGAGTGACATGGTTGGTAGGAGGGTGGGTGGGGATTAAAATTATTGGTATAGGCTTTGGAAAATGAGCCTAGTGTTAGAAAAGGGTGAGATGGGATTTCCAAATCCCACGATGGGGAATTTCTAAGTGTTATTTGAAAGAAAATTTCGGGATTTACGTTTAATTGCATACATTCCAAATATGGTATTAGAAAACATGGGATACACCCAAACCCCATGAAATCGAGAAAATGGCCGTAACCAATTCGAATAGGGCCATGGAAAGTGAATGAAAAGTGAAGGGGAGAGAGTAAGGGCTGGAGTTTTTGGTTCTCCACGGACTTGAGCCTCAAAAAGGATTATAAAGGCCTGAAAGACAGTGATGGAAGATGAAAAATGGAAAGGTAGGATGAGTTAGAGAGGTTACACGTTTTTTAGCTTCAAGGGGGGGGGGGGGTGTAAGAGCTCAAATGAGAGAAAACGGAGAGGGTAGGGAGGTAAGGATGGTTGTGGATGGTGTATATGGAAAGGTTGTGGTCGAAAATGGGAGATGAGACGATTGGAAGGGAGTTTGGAGAGAAAAACAGCACGTTGGAGGGCTTGGAAGGGTGAAATAAGAGAAAGGGGGGCACAGCGATGTGAAATAGGGCCCCCCCAGCAATTCCGCATGCACCACACGTGCCAGGGGGTCAGGCCGACCATGACCAGACCCGGCCCGGTTTAATCCAAATCATGCTCTGATACCAACTGTAACATCCCAAAAAATCGGGGGTCGAGCATAACTCAACACCCGAGTTTCCAGAACATCACTTATGCAACATAGATAATGATGATTAAATGTTGTCTGCATTAATGTAGTGAACATGAGTGAGATTAAGCCAAAACAGCATATCATACTCCAGAGACAGTTAAATTGCAAGCGGAAGACTGTGATAGATATGTAAAATATATAAAAATAGTGGTGAGTCTCCAGAGTGTGATAATGTTACCAGGTTAATGAATTACAAGTACAGTTCAAATTATACCAAATGTGTAGTGTCATCTAGTCAACATTCCTATAACCCGGTCGATCAAGGCACTGCTCACATGAAGCCGCCCGAAAACCACATATACGAGAAAACATCCTCGTCGTCACAAAAGTCCGGCTCCGCCTCAGGAATAGCGTCGCCATCTGTAATCAGACAAAGTCTGGTAGGTGTTCGAAACACCGTCCCGTAACGTGGGAGTGAGTGATCAACTCAGTGGAACAATAAAGCATACGTTAACATATTATCAATTCAGTCAAGCAGTAATGATAAAACAGTAAAATTAAACACTCCTAACTACTCTTATTAATGCAAGTATGAATGCAGTCATGATGTATACCCTCACCACACCCTCCCTCGTGCGACACCATCTCACGTTCGCGGCATGCTTTCATCCCTCAGTGCTTCACATCTTCCAGGCACATGCAATGCATGATGAGTATGATTACCGAGTTATTATTAGTCCATTTCAAACAGTAAGATTGGAAAACTAAGGTACCTCCCTTGTATCATTCCCAAACATGATCCATTCTAGGGTCGTCAGTCCTAGTTAATCTCAGACGATGGTGTATTTTCTAGGTCACTACAAAGGCTGTCAGGACTGTTACGCACAAAGATTACACCACTCCCCATCACCTCTTTAACGATTCATCATTATACAGAAACAGGCCTAGTTCATACTCCATACACCGCGGCAAAACTCTAAGGCTCACCGCGATTCCAGAGTATGCTCGAGGTCACTACAAAGGGCTGTCAGGGCTGTTGCTCGCATTCGTTGCACCACTCCCCCATCACCTTATCAATATAGGCCGACAGCACGAATATAGTGTCCCATACCACCATAATCGGCTCACGAGTTTGGTTGCTCACTGGTCACTACGGGGAGGCACGTGGCCCCAGCGTAGGCCGACAGCTCAACCACGATGTCCCATACCACTATACCCGGCTCATGAGTCTTAGCGGATCGAGGTACCATGGTTAAAAGGGATTTCACTGGTAAGTTTGGTACCCTAGGTTCAAGTAGTAGCGTCCAAACATGGTAAACATACATTAGATAGATCGGGTTACTTGAGGACCTCGGCTAGCTCGAGCGCACATCAAGTTGAACGACATGAAGCGCATAAGTACCTCGCGTGGCCGACCACTATCGTTAACCGAAGTACGACTTGGGTTCGTCAAACACATCTCACATGGCAAATGAATCTCAGCCACCCATTCATTTTCGTTACCGATTGCCTGGACTATAATCATAGCCCCAATCACATTCAATTGCAGATAGTTAAAGCAGTAATGAATCAAGATTCAAATCATACAACCAAAGTCTGATATTATCCATTTACGGCTGTCAGGGTTGTTGCACGCACTCGTTGCTCCACTCCCCCATCACCCATGACGGATCATACAACATAAACATGAATTTAAACATACGTCTTACATAAATAAAATCATACAATCATTTGAGCATATTAACAAGCATATCATAAAACATATTATAAAGCATGTTATAAAGCACTACATCAATAGGAATACAAACACATATATTTCATAAGTGATTAAAGTAAATGACCTCATGGAGGAAATCATACATGTCTCTAAGGTAGTTGAGAATCCCATCTCAACACCCTTCTAAGGCATCAACATCCAAACACTTACACAAGCATTTTCACAAACACTTAACATACACTATTTTCAACATACTTAGTGTATGTTAGCAAACATGTATTAGGGCGAGTCCTTTCGCCAAGCAAGTATTTTACGCATATATAATATATTTATACTACAAATAATCATGGCAACCACATCTCTAAAATATATATGTATACGGTACTTTCTACAATACAGTATTTCTACATACATAGTGTATATTAGTAAAACATGTATTTGGGCGAATCCTTTCGCCAAATAAGTATTTTATCCATATATCATATATTCATACAACAAATAATCATGTCAAACACATTTCCAAAATTTATACGTATACGGTATTTTCTACTAATACCTAGAATATGTAAAATTCCATAATCTACATTTTTAATCGAAACAGAAAACAGAAAGCACTTTGTACATGTGCAATTGCATGCAGATCATGAAGCTATTATTATCTGACATTGAAAGCATTGAAAACCATAACCTATACACCTAAAGTCCGCACCTTTTGTCGTAGAATCGTAACAGAGTCGATAGGTTTGCTAAGCTTCTGTATACGGCAGTTTGGCCACCTAGAGAACGAAGTAGGTTAGCTATTTCATAACCTACAACCATCAACACTCCAAATTAGATTAGGGTTAGGGTTTCTTACCTAAAAATGGGGCTGGAATCGCCGGGAAAGTGATGAGAACGGAGCGGTGGAGCTCGTAGAGCGGCAGGGAAGAGTGGCAGGAAGGATCTCTCACAACTCCCACACTTTCTCTCTCTTTTCTCTCTCCTCTCTCTAGGGTTTCTCTCAAATTTGTATGGCTGTGAGAGAGAGGGTTCTAAGGTCCTTATATAGCCTAAAATCTCACCAAAACAGACTTGGGAATAAGGTATACTTGGGTTTTGTCCAAAAGGCATCTGTTTCACCTCAACGGAGGACTTCTGGCGGGCCTCCTTGAGCCAAAGGTCGGACTTAAGCTCACAGACACCGGATCTACGTTCTATTAAGTTTTCGTTTCGGTCGGGATTCCAGATCACGTGTGGCGGACCAGTTTTAGTTCAACGGTCGGCGGATCTCGATCGGAGATTCCGAGTACATGTAAATGTGTATGAAATTTCTCCTGATCTGAGGGTGTAATTTGGTCTGATTCTGACGGTCTGGTTGCTTAAAACTGATCTGCAAGCGAGAGGTGCTAGATTACTATTCAAGATATTTTATTTTGAAATAATTTCACATTTCTCACACTCTTCACTCCGAGCTCAAGCGAATAGCGCTGGGACACATCTGTATTTGATTTCTGAGATGGTTGTCAAGCCCAGCAAGGCGGTCCTAATTCCTTAACTTCGTGTTCATCGGACTTCCGACGTGCGGTCCAGATCTGATACAGAGTTTCGAGATGCTCTCGAGAGCAGCAGGGTAATGAGATTGATCCTAGATTTTAGGGTAACCTAGCGTCAATGATTCTACAAGTTTTGGGTCTTGCAGATCATATTTAAAGTGATTGGTGCTAATTTCACAGGCACTATAGTTTAACACTAGCTAAATCTCGCCTAATTTCTAAAGGATTTAGTCCTGTAAGATTTCTGTCTGAGGTGGTACTTAGTCCTTTGTAGTTTGTATATAAAGTGATCCAAGTTATACTACTTAGCTAGTTTAAGATAGTGTGTAGGGTGAAAGTACTTTGAAAAATTGAAAGATCAAGGTGGTGAAGGGTGGAATTTGTGAAGAAAATGGTTTGAAAAGGGATTTGAGGCTTTAATTAAGTGTTTGAGAAGTTAAACCTGTGTTAGGATTGACCCATCGCCTAAGGACGTCTAATTCCAGGTTGGGAAAAATCCGGGCTGTTACATCAATGGAGGATGCCTTGTTTAGGGGGACATGAAATTTTGTAGCTTATGGTATGGTGCCCCAATATTGGTTGTATGTTACTAGTATGTAGTAGATAATACTAGGATCAATAGCAAACATTTTGTTTTGAGTGGAAGACCGAGTAAAAGAACTTGGAAGAGACACTTTTTATGCCTTTCAGCTTCAATTAACTGGATACCTTTTTGATAAACCAAACATCCATTCACCACTAGTTCCTTTAATACATGGTACAATGGGGGTGGGATAATGTCGGTTGCTCCAAATTCCAATACATATAAGTGGAATTTATATTGTTGGAATGGATTTTTAGCAACTCACTTTTCTCGTAAATGAATATTATATTATTGATCACAAGAAAAAAGAAAAAAAATAATCCTTAATATGCTTACATGGGAGCCAATCTAATGAACGAACTAGATTTTTTAGACATGTGGCGCATCGCTACAATATATCACATGTTCAACCTATTTAATCATCCGACTTTATTCAAAAACAACCATTCTCCATATCTCTTACCTCATTTAATGCATTCTTTAATTATTTTTACGGACGCCATTTGGCTAGAGTTGCAGCCACTATCCCGTGGCTAGTGGTCGGTGCTCCGTGGGCCCCACTATGAAGTATGTGTTTTATCCATGCCGTCCATCCATTTTTACAGATCATTTTAGGCCTTGATCACAAAAAGGAGAGGAATATAAATCGCAAGTGGACCACACCACAAGAAAATAGTAGTGATTGAATACACACCATTAAAATCCTCCTAAGGCCCGCTGTCGACATCCAATTTTTTGATTATGTCATGCAGACCTAGATGAAGCGAAAAAGCAAAGATCAGCTTGATCCAAAACTTTTATGGCCCCCAAGAAGTTTTTAATGGTGGACGTTTAATCAACTATGTGATGTAGTCCACTTGAAATTAGAATATACCTATATTTTGATATCATACCATAAAATGATATAGAAAAATAGATGAATAGCATAGATGAAACAAATACATCATGGTGAGGCCCACACAGCACCGACCACTAGCCATTGGCCAGTGGCACGGTCACTAGCCAACCCGCTCTCCATCCTAACAGTGCTGGAACTTCCAACTCCCTATGGAGTAGATTACGTGCAAACTTGTCCAAGCACAACAGGGTGCATCCCTTACCGTGGGGCTCAATTTGATGTATGTATTATATATCCATGCAATCCAACCATGCATATTTTTAGTTCATTTTAAAACACTATTCAAAAACTAAAATATATATAAATCTCAGGTGGACCACGCCATAGGAAACAATGATGATTAGCCATTAGAAACATTTTGTAAACCACAAAATTTTTGGATCAAGAAAATTTTATTTTTATTTTTTTTCCCATTTTCCCATAATCTATGTTTTCATAACTTTATCAATATTTCAAGTGGAAAATAAACACTAAAGTGGGCCTTAGGAATTTTTAATGATAAATGTTCAATATCAAATATTTCTTATCGTGTGGTAGTCCTGAGAATTTTATCTTCTCACTTTTTGGAATCTTGCTGTAACATGACCTGAAGATACGGAGCAATGGCATGGATATACAATACATATACTAAGGTGAACCCACGATGAAAGATGCACCATAATGCGTGAGGACCATGTTATACCTACTTTCGTTGGTGTTTTTTTTTTTTTTTGACAAATGTCACTTCTCCGAATGATGAATGGGGACGACCCTTTTCTCAGAGCTAACAGCGGAGAGGGAAGCTAACATTGATTTTTTATAAGGCCAACCGTGTGATGTATATCTATGATCCAGTCCGACCATCAGATTTATAGTCTCATTCTAGTTAGAGATTCAAAATATTAAGCCGATATTTGATTCAAGTAGGCCACACAAATAGAGCATTTAATGCAAAGACGCCCACCCATAATTTTTATAGGGCCCACATTTATCGTTATGTGAAATCCACTCCAGCCGTTAGAGGCCACACCAAAATCCATGTGTGGTACCAAAATATCATGCTTACATGTGATTCAAATAGGCCCCATCAAAGGAATCATTTTGAATGGTGAGATTTTTTTTTACACTATTTTCAATTATGTGGTCCACTTGAATAATGGATGGGGCTAATTTTTGGACCCGAGGTCTAACATGAGGTGACACACATGATGATCAGATAAAATTTCACGTTAACACCATGGTAGGCCCCATGACTTTTGATTTTTTTTTTTTAATAAGAGCCTATTAAAAGCAATCGACGTTTCTCTTTCTAAGCATTAATTAATCAAGCTAGTTGGACGGTCCAACTAGTGTGTGAGCATTACTCTCTCTCTCTCTCTCTCTCTCTCTCTCTCTCTCTCTCTATATATATATATATATATATATATATATATATATATATATATATATATATATATATATATATATATATATAAACCCATGATCCAAACTTCAATTCCTGGTTTCCAAATTCCTGTTATACAATCATCATCTGAGCCTTTCTTCCATCGATTTGGGGTTGGCTTTAAATGGTAGATTGGCAAAAAGAAATTATGATTGGATGCCAACTAGACATTCACCTTCCTCTTTACCAAGGTCTTGGAACCGGAAATGGCAAAGGGTCACATTGATACTGACTCACATGCCAAATATAATTCCAAACTACACAATTAAGACTGTCAACAAGCTATTCGCATATTGCAGTAACATTTTAAAACAGCAAAAATGCCCCTATTCCCAGTGGAGGTAAACTCCACACTGTTGATGGGGCTGACAGGTACAATCTGACACTGTTGATGGGGTTGAAACCTGTTTTGTACTTTTGTTGTAATGAAATTTCAACTAATGAATCTGGCATTTGACAAGACACGTGAGCCAAAATACTATTTTCTAAATTCATTAAAAAAAATTTTATAAAAAATTTCTTTCTAATTTCTCCCCACTACCTCTGTAAAGTCTCCACCTGCTCCTTTTTCTTCAATCCATCTTCTCCTGCACATGATAGAGATGACCTATTTTCTTTCCCTTTCCTGCACATCATAGAAATGGTACAAACATTATAAAGGAAAAGTGATTTAATATTATAAACAATGGTGATCCATATATAAGTTACACTACACCAAATCATTTTATGTCATTGTGAGCAAGCATGTCCTGACTTGCAGATGCTAAAACATCACATGGGTTGAATCCCAAGCTACCTAGAATGTTTGGGGAAAAGCAAATCCCTAACCTACAACACAATTGGGTTTTTTTTTTTTCAAATATAAAAAACTCAAATTCCTAACCAGTTAATCCCCAAATCTTGGAAGCCCTGACCAACATCAGCCCATAACAGAGAGAGAGAGAGTAGAAAAAAAGATCTAAACAGATTCCAAAATTAATAACAATAACAAAAAAGAAAGGAAGAACAGAAAAAAAAAATACTAGAGACCTATTTACAATTTCTCCTTTCTTTGTAGCCTCAAGAAAAATACATATTGGGATTAGACCATAGATCTAAAACTCACCGACTCATCTCGAAACTCAGCTGAGTCAGCTAGACTCAGCGAGATTTACTTATTTTTAATACGATGGCACACTTAGTCTATTACCTTTATTTTAGAGTAGTAGCATCTACAGAGTTATATCCTCATGATGGATGTCTTGGATATTACACCTGTCTGTCTGTCACACTAGCAATGTGTAGCTTGTGCATTAGCTGATAGAAGTATAAGGAAACATAGTGTGCATCAATCCAAGATAATGCAACATAAGCATTACCTGCATAATAACGACTCTTCAATTCCTCCATGCTTCGAGACGATGAAAACCTATCAGCTATCACTATAAAATGTAGATCGAACCATTCACACGAGTTAAATAACTGATCTGTCTCTTCCTTTGTCCACATCTAAGTAGACAAGTATATATAGGAAAGTGAGATGTTCACTCTACAATCACGACCAAAAAAAAAAAAAAAAAAGGAAGACAATACTCATTGTCATCAGTGATCTAGAATATTTCTCTGTTGGGCCCAACCATAGATGAACCAGCTGTGAAGAATATCACTGATTGGATATTCTAATATGATCATGTGTCACATTGGGGAAAGCTAAACATCAAACAAAAAAAGAAAAACAACAGGGGAAAGCTACCCTGAAGAAAACAGAGCTTTAATAGTTTTATTAGTAATTGTGGTCTTTATTTTTCTCAAGTTTTTTTTATATCTTTTGTTGGCATTTATATATTATGAAGTTTGTACATATGTTAGCATATTGTTGCTGAATGTGGCAATCTAGTACATTTGGAAGATGAGAAAATTTGTATATGAAAATGCTCTCTTTTCCCACTAGGATTTTCTAATCGACGGTTGTAACAGGCCTTACAAAGAAACATACCAAGGATATTATTCCAATCCTTAAATTTATTTAATTAAAAATTAGAGGTTTTGACGTACACCTGAGTATCCTTTCATCTGTCGTCATAAAAGAGCTTGCTTTTAAGCTCTTTTCAAAAACCCTACTTTTTCAAAAGATGGTCCTAAAGCTGTCTTATTTGACTTTAACTATAGGATGGCTAATCAACCGGTCATTATCTCATAAAAAAATTACTTATCCCTGCTTTAAAACAAACTCAATGATTATAACCTACAATATTTAGACTCCACAATCATGCTCGTCTCAAATCCGAAGCATAGGTAAGTCCCACGATTGGAAAAGGCCCATCATTTTCGCCATCTCATTTTAAGCCATGGGCCCAAAATCAAGCAGTTCCAATGCACGGTTAGGTCCCATCACAGGAAAAAGTAGATTGGTCGTTTATTACCATTGAAAATATTAATGGTTCATTTTTTTTTAAAGCCATCCAAACTGTTGAAACGATATTTCCAACTGTTCAGAAAGTTATTTCTAATGGGCTGAATGTAACCACTAAATTTTTATACCTGATCTAAAATTTCTTTAGCCCCATGACATATGTTCAATATATACCTTTATTTGTTATTCTGCCCACCTGAGCTTTGCATCTAAATCATTTCTAAGCCCAAGCCCTAAAATCATATGTGGGAAATGGTGGGTGGCTCAAATTTCTTGCAAAGAACATGGTGGGACCCGTAATCACGGCAAACATCTACCATCATGTAAACACCTTCATAACTAAGATGTTGTGTTCTACATTATGCAATTCAAGTCCAATGAAATGTTACACCAAGGCGAGGCATTAGTGGTTATTATGATATGTTAAATCTTAGTGGGGTCTACTTTTGTGATGCTTGAAGCAAATCCAAACCGTCCACCATTTCACCATCTTATTTTAGGGTGTAGGTCAAAAATCTAAGTAGATTTACACAAATGAGTCCCACAATAGACAGAAGTGGTCACTAGCTTACCACCATTGAAACTATCAATGGTCAATTTTTTATGCTTTTAGTCCATTCAAATTGTTAAAACGGCATTTCCAACTGTTCAGAAGGTCATTCACAATGGGTTGAATGTAACCACTTGATTTTTTATTTTTTTTTCCATAATCTAAAATTTCTATAGCCCCTGACAATTTGTGCATTCAATATGCACTTTTACATTCCGTGTGGCCCACTTGAGCTTTGTATTCAGATCATTTTTTGGTCCAAGTCGTAAAATCACATGAGGGAAATAGTGGACGGCTTGGATTTTTCCCCAACAAATTGTCGGGCTCCATGATCACCATGACCATCTCCCATTGAAATTAGATGTGGGGTCAGATATGTGGCAAGACATCAGTTGTTATCAAATCTTGGCAGGACCCACTTCCTTTGTCCACATCTAAAGATCTTTTCAAACTGTATTGTGCTCTCCTAGTGAATGCTATGAAGTTAAGAAATGCTCTTACCTTAACCTCTAATGGGTAGGATGAATTCTAATATTTTATTTTATTAATTGGTTTCAGTTGATTAAACTATTCACTTTCCATGGATTTGAGCTGGTTATTTGAAATATATGAAGGGTTGACTAAACTAGACTTTTCTTAGATTGAATTTGGTTGTTTGTAATATATGTAGGAAGGGCTCAAAAGAAGGTTGAACAAGAGCATATACTAAGTAGCCAATACAAGGCAATGCATAGCCAACAGTTGAAGTTCTAGGTAATTTCTTTTGTATGGGTCTTAGTTTAGTAGGGGGAAGTGTTTAGTTAGGAGGGTTGAAGTGAATTTTTGTTGCAGTGGGCCACTTGCGTCATTGAGTTGTTACCAATTTTATGAGTAGGATCTTTATCAAACAATAGTGTGAATTATTTTTTGAATGACTATCAGGTGCAAGATAAAAAAATTTTAATAATAATTTATCGTAATATATATAATTTTCTACAGATATTTTAGCGACGGACCAAATCCGTCGCTACGCTCTGAACATTGAAAATAACGACGGATTTGAGGTTCGTCGCTTACTTATATTAGCGACGGACCTTATCCGTCGCTAATTTCTGACTGTTAAAATTAACGATGGATTTGAGGTTCGTCGCTTACTAATATTAGCGACGGACCTTATCCATCGTTAATATTTTTAGTGACGACTAATTTTTTGAATTTTACCGATGGATTTTTTATTTGTTACGACGGATAAAATCCGTCGCTATTATGCGACGGACCTTATCCGTCACATATTAAACGACGGATAAAATCCGTCGTAATACCAAAAACCACCCACTAAATAGCGACGGACCACGCGACGGACTAGGTTCGTCGTTTATTTGGTTTTACAACGGATTTGGTCCGTCGCAAATCAGCGATTTTGGTGTAGTGATTACTGATTTTTTTAATAGATAGATTCCATTTCTAAGGGAACAAAAAGTTATATAGGACATTTCACTACCGAATTTGAAAATGAGGACTTAGACTTCACTACCAAAAAAATGGCCAAAGGATACAGACCACGTTAGCTTTTTGCTACGGATATAAACCGTAGCAAAATTTACTACGGTTTTAATCCGTAGCTGAAAAGTTGTCACACCATTAATAATTAAAGATGGTGTAAGGGGATCTATTGGGCCTAAAAAAAATATATGTGTTCTATCTAAGCCGTTCATCTATTTTGAAATATTATTTTATGGCATGAAATCAAACATCAGCTAGTTCGAAGGCTCAAGTGGACCACACGGTAGGAAACATGAAGATTAATTCAATTTTGCTTCCTATGGCGTGGTCCACTTAAGCCTTCAATATACTTTAATTTTGGTATCAAGAATTAAAATAATTTGTTAAAATTAATAGTCGGAATGGATGAACCAAATACATCATGGTGGGCCCCAAGGAGCCCCTGCCCAGACCGTCCATGGTCCATCACGCCCAAAAACTGGGCGCGCTCTAAAAAACACACCCGCGCTGCCCAAAACTTTTCATCTCTCTCTCTCCCTCTTCCTTCCCTATCCTATTTTCCACTACTCTCCCCGCCCCTAACTCTCTCTCTCTCTCTCTCTCTCTCTCTCTCTCTCTCTCTCTCTCTCTCGTGCGTGTGTCGGGCATTGAATGTTGGATCTAGCATGGCGTCGGCACTGAGAAGTGAAGCATCTTTCTCTATCTCTGTAGCAGATCTCGAAAGGTAATTTTTGTGCCCTAATTTCGTTGATCTCTGTTTGCAATGATTTGAGGAGAGGATTTCGTTCTGTTTTTTTGAAATCTAACATGGATTTTGTTTATTTTCTGATGACTTTGCTTCTTGCTTAGGATTTTTGAGGGTTTATTGGAAGTTCTTTTCAAATCAGATTGGGATGTGATGCTGTGTATATTTTTTGCTTAGGTTTCACATTTGGTACTTTTAGAGGAGATTTTTATGGATATTTCACATTTTCGGTGGTGGTTTCTAAGGAGTATTTAGGCTTCTCCCTTTTTTTTTTCTTTTTTTTTTTTTTTTACTAAGAAACTAAATTAGGCGCATAGCATGGGTCTTTCAAAAACTTGAAGAAGTCTTGCAAATCCATTCGCATGTTTTCCTCCATAGACTCGACTCAGACCGTTTGTGCAAACCAGGCTGTTGAATTTCTATGCGAAATATGAAGAGATTGGGTGTGCATGTGGGGTGTTGGATAAAATTCCTAAGAGGAATCTAATCGTGTGGAGTGCAATGATTTGTGTGACTCAATCATTTCAAAATCTGAGAACTTTGAATTAAAAACTCCATGGGAAGTGTTGATAATAATCAAATAGTCTACAAGAAGCCAACCAATCAGTGGCTTGCAAAAGCAACAGTTTGCTCAAAACAGAGATGATCTATGTAGCTCATCATGATGCCCTAGCTTAATGGTCTTGTGGGTCCTGATAACTATCTTCCATGTGTGGTAGGATTCCTTGATTGATTGATTCAAAGACATTTGATTTTCAGGTTCATGTCGCCCATGATGCCCTGGCTTAATGGTTGTTGTTTTCTTGCATCAATGAAGAGCTTAATCAAATAAAGAAAGTGAAAAATGGATGAAGATGATCAGGTCATGCAGGTAGACCGTTCACCCATTTGAAGGTGGGCCCCACAATCACAGCCCTTCCAAACAACCCCTCAATCGCCCATTTAAATTGCGGTGCACTGTTTGGGGATATATTTACCTTTTCTTCAATTCCATTGCAGTTAGAGATCTTCCTTAGCTCAGGAACTGTTTGCCTCTCTATTTATTCATTGGTTGTCGGGATCTTTGGCGTGAATCTCCCATATACATGGAATCTAAACCATGGATATCTATTTAGATGGGTACATTTTCTCTTCCTTTTTTTTTTCCTTTCAAATATACAATCTATGCTTGACAAAGAACATGTTGTTTTCATATACACTAACATTCCTCCCTTCAGGAATTGACTCTGCTTCCCAACTGCTACATTGAGGATAAGATGTGGCTGGTGAAATTCTACATCAAGGTTAGAGAAAACCCAGTTAGCCCAGAGTTGTCAGTGGGCTCGTCACAGCCTCCAGCTAATTCAAAATCTGGGCTTAAACCAACCTAGTTCAGATGATCTGCCATTAAAGCAGTTAACTATCAGGTGGTCAATCTGTACAAAAAAAATGGACTCTTGATTGAAGTGGTTTTTTTTTTATTATTTTATTATAACTTTATTTTAAAGATTGACATTGGCATACCCTTGGGCAGCCTAATTGTTTTGGTCCAATGATCTAATGATGTTTTCACCTGATAAACTGGATTGGATCTCCTGTGCATGTGCCAGGTTAGCATGTCTATTCGTGTAGAGATGACTATGGAGGGGATTCCAAACCTCTAAGGCCTTGTGCCTGGGTACAGTAATTTGCCACATTTAACTATAGGTTTCTTGCAATTTTGTTTTTAGTAACTAGCAATATCTAGGCATGGCCTGGATAATCTCCTTTTGATTTTTACATGGATGCTTATTCAAAAAATGATGTGAAGAGTTGTTGGTTGACATGAGGTGGTTTTTGGCTATAGGTAATTGATTATGGAGTTCATAAGCTTTGAAAATACAATAATGTTGGGGTATTTCATCTATTACCTACCTTGTCAATTCCATGTTGAATTTCGTCATTGAGCCGCTTGTGAAAATTATCTAGTCCTCTTCTTAATAGACCCTTTTTTTTTTTTTTTTCAAAAGGAGGGGTCTCGCCCCTATATTTGACAATATGAATAGGGGATGTACAATCCACACACATTCAGGTGGGCACCACAAGAATGTCGGGCCTCACAATCAGGTAACTCATGCTACATTGGAATGTTTCACAACAATTACTGGGATCTCCTTGAACTTTGTTTCATATGCTCTTCCTACAAACTAGGACTTTCTTTTTTATTGTTGGTATCTCCTTCCAACTTTGTTTGATGTGTAACTTGGAATTTTTATTTTTATTTTTTTTTATTGGTAGGTGTTGCTGCAACTTCGTTTAAAACCAACCGTTTCATATTTCTGGTGTGGCCCTATTTAAATCAAGGGTAGGCATCCCCTCTCACATTGTTCGCTTGTGTTATGGCCCACTTGACTGTTGGATCAGGTGGATTTAGGTAATGTGTGGTGATGCATCTGATAGATAGGGTTGATGGCCTTCATACATCAAGTGGCTGCCACATACCAGTACCACTCAAGCATAGCTGGGATGAGACCATGATGATGATGATGGCCAATCTTTCTTTCTTTCTTTTTTCTTTTCTATTTTTGTTTGCTTCCATTTGCTATAGTATTACATTGCAATCAAATTGGAGGTGGCACCGTAGTCTATTATCTGGGCAACTCCTTGGTGGGTCACTCTTGAAAAATGGTGCAGACTAGTATGTCTCTAACACACACTTCCATTGTTGTAATGTAGAGAAGTTTAAATCAGACTTGATGAAGATAGCTATGACCACTTTGAGTTAAAAAATAATTTCCCAGGACAAGGAGCATTTTACTAAACTAGTTGTAGATGCTGTCATGAGGCTCAAGGTAAGTATTCAACTGAACTTTTTAGATGGTATACCATGCTGGTAACAATTCATGCCATGGTATACCATGCTAAACTAAATTAGAATGCACTACTTAACTAGAACTTAATGTTATTTGACAATTTGATTTCCCATCACCTCTTTGCTACAACAGTTGCCTCTTCTTGTTTGTTGCAGAAGTGTAAATCCTGTAATTATTGTTGTGTAAGTTAAAACTTACCCCATTGAGAGTGTTTCAATCCTCTAGTTTATTGTTTCTCATCCTTTCTTATATGCCTGAGGATACTATTGTTCCCATAAAAGTAATACATGTGCATGTTTAGTTGGAATTGGTTGTTCAGGAATTCCATAAACTCAAGTGGAGGTAACCTGATCATGAGAATGAACTGTTTCTAGTAGGTTGTGGAGGTGCCTAATGTCTCATGGGAGGACATTGGTGGGTTGGATAATGTCAAACGGAAACTTCAGGAGGTATGTCTTTCATTGGGCTTTGCCTTTTCTTCTTTGTTTTTTCATACATAAAATATATGCTGGTAAAGCAGCAATTGGAACAGTGATTTATTGCCCATGTGGAACTCATAGATTATTTGGAATTGGTTGTTCAGAAATTTCATGACTGCTGAATTTTTTATCATCTAGTGCTATGTAATACATTGCTTTACACATAACATAGTGATGGCTTGTACAAATAGTCTTCATCAACTATTTGATAAACCAAATCCATGAGCGCCTGGTGAATTAGACTTAATTGTGGCCTGGAAACTATGGAGAAGAAGGGCTTCTCAATTTATTTATTTTTTTTAATATCATGTTCACATTTTGGCCTGATTTTTCATGCTCCATTTGTTTACATTCTTGTTTCTGAATGGGACGGAGGAACTATATCATCATATCCTGTTCATGTCTCCAAATTTATTACCTAAATTCAATAGATTACCAAATTTATTACCTAAATTCAATAGATTACATGTCTCCAAATATCTTAAACATGACAAATGACTATAAAAAGTAAAAAAAATAAAACAACCAAACTAGCAACAGATGCTGAAATTCTTCTAACGAATGCTTGATCTCCTCCTACTTTAGTTCCAATATTTCGAAGTTGACCCTCTCCATCGAAGTTTCATGTTAATGGTTTCATTAATATCAACAGCTGAAGACAGATGGGGCCAACAACAAAACTAGCTTTCAAAACCCATTTACATCCCCCATAGGCAAATGGGGACCCGTATCGAAATAAGTTACTACTTGACAAATGCCCATGAAATTTTAGTCAAGGAATGAATTTGTTGTGAAAACAGATCTATTCAGGAACAAAACTAAAACCTATAACCAAGAAGATTATTTGTGTGTGAACAGAAAAAGAAACCATCAGCTATGGGACAATGAACAGAGGTAGCACAACTAGGGAGACATGATCAGGTGCTCTCAGAGCACTATTTATCACTCTTTATAGCTCTCCACTTCCGAAGCCATGGAGGATATGGTTAGGATTAACTGATAAAACTGATGCTCTCTAACCAGTTTCTTTGGCCAAGAACTCATAGTCCTTTCACAAC
Source organism: Magnolia officinalis (assembly GCA_021015155.1). Lineage (NCBI taxonomy): Eukaryota > Viridiplantae > Streptophyta > Magnoliopsida > Magnoliales > Magnoliaceae > Magnolia > Magnolia officinalis. The sequence continues at coordinate 3,007,425 of JAJHSJ010000010.1, read as the reverse complement.
AGTGGAAAACTGATAAAAAGAAAAATTATAAACTGTTCATGGGATATGATGTTGTGTTGGAATGAGCTGCATTATCTTTTTTTGCCGCCATGATTGTCTTGAGGCCAGCGTTCTTTTCGGAAATTACATGGTCTTTGGTTGCATGAACATGCTTGGCGTACTAAAAAGAAAAATTATAAACTGTTCATGCTCAAAAGAAACCAACGATTGGAGAGCTTGGATATTCTGATATGGGAGAAATTTTGGGGGCATGATCTATCCACATTGGGGCCCATTAGATCAATGGTATGCATCACCTACAGAACCAAGGCTGGAGGAAACCATGCATATCCTCGAGCGTTTTGGTTCAAGCATTGAGCCTTGCATAATTGTTTGTGTATCTTCAAGATTGACTGGTCAGATAACTGTTCGAAATTTGGTTCAAGACCTGATCTTTGCAACAGTCCTGTTGTCAAAAGTTACGGGAAAAGATAAAGTGGCAACACATTTCTA
>JAJHSJ010000010.1:2866659-3006833 GCA_021015155.1 Magnolia officinalis | reverse complement strand
GAACGTGGTATTTTGTCTAGGATGTCATGTGATCACACTCTCAACAAAATGGTATTGCAGAACGAAAGAATCGTCATTTTCTTGAAGTTGCTCGCACCCTTCTGCTTGGTGTGCACCTACCCAAACATTTTTGGGGTAATGCTCTTTTAAACTGCTACTTTTCTTATTAATCGTATACCCTCACGTATTTTGTCTTACAAATCTTCATTTACTATATTATATCCTCATGATAATCCATTTCCTCTACCATCTAAAGTTTTTGGTTGTACATGCTTTGTTCAAATTTTGGATGGGAGTAATGATAAACTTAGCCCCAGGGCAGTTAAATGTGTCTTTATAGGGTATACTCGGAGTCAGAAAGGGTATAAATGCTTTGACCCATTGACTCGGAAGAAATATATCTCTGTCGATGTCACCTTCTTTGAGGATCTTTCCTTTTTCTCCTCTCCAGGCCGTTCCCTTTGTGATTCTCTTGCAAGTCAGGAGGAGTATAACTCTTATCCTCTTTCCACTCCTGATCATGGGAAAACTACTCCTCCCTCCTCTATTCAGCATCCTATTGGTGATATGGGTGAGCCTAAGCCTCTGCGGGTGTATCATCGTTGAGATAAATCTTCACAAGCTCAGCCATCCACCCTTCCGCTCACTTTGGATGTTGGTTCAGGTGACTCTCCTAACTCGAGTTTCGATCTTCCCATTGCCTTGCACAAAGCGTCACGATCTTGTACTCAACACCCCATTAGTAATTTCGTTTCATATGATCATCTTTCATTCCCGTCTCTTCAGTCGTTTGCAGCTTCCCTGTCATCACAGACTATTCCTAGATCTCTCTCACATGCTCTTCAAAGTCCTGATTGGACAAAGGTGATGATGGAAGAAATGTCTGCCCTTGAGAAGAATCATACTTGGGATCTTATGCCACTTCTTGTAGGCCATAAACCTGTTGGATGCCGATGGGTTTATACAATCAAGTTTCTTCCAGATGGCTCAATTAATCGCAATAAAGCCGTCTTGTTGTTAAAGGTTACACACAGACTCATGGTGTGGATTACTTCGAGACATTCTCTTCGGTGGCTAAGCTTAATTCCATTCGCGTTGTGCTCTCCTTGGCCGTTAATTTATCACGGCCCTTGTTTCAGCTTGATGTTAAGAATGCATTTCTCCATAGGGATCTTACAGAGGAAGTTTACATGCATCAACCTCCTGGGTTCGTTGCTTCTCACAACCCTGCACTTGTATGTCGGTTGAAGAAGGCTCTTTATAGACTCAAACAATCTCCACGTACATGGTTCGAAAAATTTAGTCAGGCTCTCTTGGAGTTTGGCTTTGTTCGTAGTCATGCCGATCATTCTCTCTTTATATGTCGTCGATTGACAGGCATCATGGTTCTCATTGTCTATGTGGATGATATAGTTTTGTTTGGTAGTGATTCTGCTGGAATGAGGGAGGTCAAAGATTTTTTGAAGACCAAGTTTGAGATCAAGGATCTTGGTCCTCTTCGCTACTTCCTCGGAATTGAAGTTGCTCGCTTATCATCCAAATTGGTCTTGTCACAACGAAAATATGCGCTTGATCTTCTCATAGAGACCGGAATGTTAGGGTGTAAGCCTGCTACCACTCCCATAGATACTTCACAGAAGCTTCGACCAGATGATGGTGCTCTCCTTACTGATCCCGAGATGTATCGACGACTTATAAGCCGACTTATTTACCTGACTATTACTCGCCCAGATCTCTTATTTGCGGTGGAGGTTGTTAGCCAATTCATGGAAGCTCCTCGTACTTCTCATCTCACGGTTGTCTACCGTATACTGCGGTATTTAAAATTAGCCCCGGGTCTTGGCCTCCGCTTTCAGTTGCATGGCCATCTTCATCTTTCTGGCTATTCTGATGTTGACTGTGCAGGTAGTACTTTTGATCGTCACTTTACATCCGGCTTCTGTACCTTCCTAGGTGGCAATGTTATAACCTGGAAGAGCAAAAAGCAGTCAGTTGTTGCCTGATCTTCGGCTGAAGCAGAATATCATGCTATGACTCATGCGACGTGTGAACTCGTGTGGCTTCGCAATCTTCTTGAAGAACTTGGCTATCCTCCTTCGGATCCTATTCCTCTTCACTGTAACAATCAAGTGGCCATCCATATTGCTCGTAACCCAGTTTTCCACGAGCGAACCAAGCATATTGAGGTCGATTGTCACTTCATTCGGGAGAAAGTCGCTTCTAAGGAAATCGTCACTCTCTTTTGTTCGATCTAGGGATCAACTTGCTGATGTTCTTACAAAGTCCTTGAGTCGAGATGTTCTTCATCGTGTTCGTGACAAGTTGGGCACGATCAACATCTATGCTCCAACTTGAGGGGGAGTATAGAGAATGCTAATGTATTGTATTGTATATTGTGTGTGGTTAGTGGGCTCTTTTAATGTAAGTGCATGTGCACACCTCCCCTTTCTCCTACAGTGTACTATATGCTTTATCATAATAAAACACTATATGTTAGGGCAAGCAAGCCTAACACATTATTTTCTCCCAAACTCTCCTTCTTCTTCTTCTCCTCTTTCAATATTCTCATCTCCTCTTTACATTATCCTCATTAAATATCTTTCTACTATTTTAAGGCATGAACCCAAAAAGGAGACAGATGTAAGATCAAGTGTACCACACCACAAGAAAATGTGGTGGCAATGATGTCCACCATTGAAACTTTTTAGGGCCCACCATAATGTTTATTTGCCATTGAATCTATTCATGAGGTTTGACAAACCTAGATGGGAAAACATAAATATTAGCTTTATACAAAAAAAATTATTGCCCCAAAAAAGTTTAATGGTGATCATTCAATGACCACTATTTTGTGTGGTGTGGTCCACCTCAGATTTGGATCTGCCTTATTTTTCGGCCCATGCCCTAAAATGATATATGTTAAAATGAATTCACAATGTCTTATATCGAGGTAGCCCTATGGTCTGGGATCCCCCACCATTGAAAACTTTCTAAGGTTCACTGTGACCATTTAACCCCGCTGATAAGTTCACACAAACTTGGATGAAAGGAAAACACAAATATCAGCTTGATCCAAAAAAAAATTGTGGCCCATAAAATTTTTAATGGTCAATAGCCACTATTTCATGTGGAGTGGTCCACATCTACCTGAAATTTGTAACTGCCTAATTTTTTAAGCCAACCCCTAAAATCAAGTTGCAAAATAAATGGACGATGCAGATATGACGCACATGTATCGAGGTGGGCCCTATTGTTTTCGACAATAGCATTAATTCATTAAGGCATTTTATGGCTCCAAGAAGTTTTCGATGGTAGCATCAATTCCAATTGTTTTCACTTGCGTGGTCCACATAAGTTTAAATGAAGGGGAAAAACAATTATCAGCTTAATCTAAAACTTTTGTGGCCCACTAATGGTCAATCACCATTGTTTCTTATGGTATGGTCCCCCTTATTATTGGATATGCTTCATTTTTTGGATATGTCCTAAAATGACATGGAAAAATGGATAAACAGGGTGGATATTGAATACACTCATCATTGATAGGTATGTTTTCTAATTTCTAATATATTTTTTGCTTTTGAATGAATTGGGTATATTTTCATACATATCTTTATATATTTATAAATGGGATGCATCATATTTGAATATATTTACTTTAGTTCAATCAGATAACGCATAACTTAGTACCTTATACAAAGGAAATTTATTATGTGCACTTCTTTTTTGATATTTTATGATTTAAAAGTGTGTATTAAGGTCTTTTTAAATAATCCCTAAAGTTTCATTAAAAAATTCAACCATTTTGCCAATGTTTCCCCACGTTTTCCCAAAAAGTACGATAAATTATGCAATACAAACGATATATCCCATGCGATAACTGATACGTATCTGCATCCCAAGGTTGCGATACATTGCGCGATACTGATATTTTGAACATCGGAGAGAACAAATGTTGCTACATCAAAATAGTATTCATATAACCTGAATTGTAAAAGATCCAAAGGAAGCTTATTGATTGATCTCTCAACGAAAAGCAGGAATGCAGATATTGTAATTGAATCAGCAGAGCAAAGGCTTCAAAAGGCAAAGTGAATCAGTGTTTTTGACGGACAATGAATGCAAACAGAGAACTTCTAAAGTAAGTAATCTCGATGTAAATTTGTCATATTTCATGATGGGAGATGATTATCGTTTGTGAAGCAATGGGTTTCAAGTATAGAGGTTACTGGTTGATTCTTTATAGATACGTTTAAATTCAAATTTCACCAAGATATTGCTGTTTTTACTTTATATTTCTATTTATTTATTTGTTGTTTCCATTTCACTGCCTGCTAAATTTAGAGCAGGTGATCACATGCATCTGCATGCCATGGAACAATTTTCTTCTGTGGAAGTTGGGAATTCCCATGGATTTAAAAAAAAAAAAAGAAAAATTATTATGTTTTTTAAAATTTTAAAACCCTATGATATAAAGAATAGTTTAATTTCATCCAATTCCTTTAAAATTATTCGTTGGAGAAATCTGTTACAGGCTGACTCCAGTTGTTGTTTCCTTGCAGTGTTTTCGTCCATGATTTCATTCCATGCAAAGAGGAGATTTAGACACACCTTTTATCAGTAGCTCAGTTTCCAATTAGAATGCTGAAGTATTTATTTCCTGGAGGATTTATATATTTGCACTTCCATCTTGTCCTCCGTACAGTGGAGCAGAAAGGAAGGATCTTAGCAGCACCTAAGGAGTGGCTAGATATATAATTCTGTACAGATGGGCGATTATAATTTTTCCATTGGCCAAGAGTTCCCTGATGTCAAGGCATTCCGAAAGATGATTAAGGAGGCTGCTATTGCTCAGCACTTCGAGCTTCGTATAATAAAAAGTGATCTGATTCGTTACTTTGCAAAGTGTGCCAAGGAAGGTTGTCCATGGCGCATACGTGCTGTAAAGCTTCCCAATTCTCCAACCTTTACAATAAGGAGCCTTGAAGGGACACATACATGTGGCAAAACTGCCCAACTTGGCCATCACCAGGCATCAGTAGATTGGATTGTGAATTTTATAGAGGAACGGTTGCGAGACAACGTACATTACAAGCCAAAGGATATATTGCTAGACGTACAGAAGCAGTATGGGATTACTATTCCTTACAAGCAAGCTTGGCGAGCAAAGGAACGGGGCTTGGCTGCAATTTTCGGATCTTCTGAGGAAGGATATTGCCTTCTTCCTGCATTCTGTCAGCAAATAAAGAAAACCAACCCTGGAAGTATTGCCCAAGTGTTCACCACCGGGTCAGACCATCGATTTCAGCGGCTGTTTGTTGCTTTTCATGCATCAATCTATGGCTTTGTGAATGGTTGTCTACCTCTTGTTGGTCTGGGTAGTATCCAGTTGAAAAGCAAGTACCTTGGCACTTTACTTTCTGCTACATCTTTCGACGCTGATGGTGCGATATTTCCATTGGCTTTTGGTGTTGTTGATGTAGAAACCGATGAAAGCTGGATGTGGTTCTTATCAGAGTTACATAAGCTGCTAGAGTTGAACATTGAGAAGATACCTCAGCTAACAATCCTGTCTGATGGACAGAAAGCCATAGTAGATGCTGTAAAAAGAAAATTTCCAAGTGCATCCCATGGGTTTTGCATGCGCCATTTAAGTGAAAACATTGGCAAAGAGTTCAAGAATTCAAGGCTTGTTCAACTTCTGTGGAAGGCAGCTCATTCCATCACCACCATCGGATTCAAAGAAAGAATGGCCGAAATTGAAGAAGTTTCTGCCGATGCAGCCAAGTGGATTCAACAGGTTCCCCCCTTCCCGTTGGGCAGTGGCGTATTTTGAAGGATCACGGTATGGCCATCTTTCTTCAAATATCGAGGAATTCAATAAATGGATTCTTGAAGTGCGAGAACTCCCCATAATCCAAGTAATAGAACAGATACATAGTATATTAATGGCTGTGTTTAATGAACGTTACGTGAAAAGCTTGGCCTGGACATCGATACTTGCCCCATCTGCTGAGAAACGTATTAGAATCAATCACTCATGCGGGTGGTTACCAAGTACTTCGCGCTCAGATGAAGTAGAATTTGAAGTTATATCTGCTGACCGTTCGAATATCGTGAACATTGGCACCCGTTCTTGTTCATGTCGTGATTGGCAGGTCCATGGACTGCCATGCTCACATGCTGTTGCAGCACTACTCTCGTGTAGAAAGGACGTCTATGAATATACAGAGAAGTGTTTTACTACCGCTAGGTACCGTGAGACATATTCACAAGCAATTCATCCCATTCCGGATAAAAGTGAATGGAGAAAAACATATGACGGTGAAGGGGATGAGGACACTAGACTGGTACGGCCACCCAAATTTCGCCGTCCCCCAGGACGCCCTGAAAAGAAGCGGCTATGCATGGAAGATCAAATCGAGAAAAAGCACGCTGTGCATTGTAGTCGTTGCAACCAAACAGGGCATTATAAGACAACATGCAAAGCAGAGATCATCCAGAGGATAGAACAGTATTAGATATGTGTAATTTTGTACTTCTCCTTCTTGGTTGGTTTTTTTTTTTTTTTTTTTTTTTTTTTTTTTTTTTTTTTTTTTTTTGTAAATAGAGATTGTATTAATAGGAACTTAAGATGAACAGCCATTCCGGCGGGCCCCTACAAACAATAGACCGGGCGCGCACCTATCATATAGAAGACGAGCACGCTATACATGGGAAACCAAAAAATTAGGAGACAGAGACAGAGTGCCTGGCAGCGAGCAGGGAACATAGACAGAGAGACTACACTGCAATCCCAAATGAGACAGAAGCTAGAGAGGGCCCAAGCAAAGGGAGTGCATCTGGGGCATAGGCGAAGGATAGGGGAGTTGGCCTATCCCTGTCTTGTGTTTGCTGAGCCGAATTTGACACACACCGACCTTGTCTAGAAGCAAAGAGCCTTTGATACGTCTCGGAAGGTCAGCTGAATTGAGGAAGATTCTGTCAGGTGCGTCGCTGCTAGCAATTTTGGCGAGACCATCCGCCACAGAATTACCTTCCTTGAACGTGTGGCTAAAACTGAGGTTAAGGGGCTGTTTGAGTTGATGGATCGAATCAAGGATGTACCACAACTTCCAACCATGTTGAAGGCAAATGGCAGCACTCTATGTGCATATACCTGAATGTGTGTAATTTTGTACTTCTAATCTATAAATCTCCCTCAAATAGTAGTCTGTATGTAATGTAAATAGTAGTTTGTATGTACCACATTACAAATAGTATTGCATGTTGAAGGTGTGCCTCCTCATGTAGTGTACAATGAGAAGCAGCAATGTATCTTAATCTATACTGTGTCTGAAGTGAACTTTAGGATTGGAGACAATCTTTTACTACTCTCTAGTATCTATTCAGATTATCACTCGAAGCTGCTTCTTTTCATCTTTCATCCATTATGCAGTTTTTGAAGCCTAACATTGATATTCAGCTTTTTGCTTACATGGAAAATGTTATTCAGCTTTTGCTTACATGGAAAATGTCATTTATCTTGTGTGAGATATGTGGGCCTCATCTAAGTGATAAGTCTTTAAGTTTCAATTTTTATTTGTTTCTACTTAACAGGTCTGACTAGTGGTGCCATTTGCAGGTATATGCCCTTAGAGTGCTGCCATTTGGGTGCGAGAGGGATAGGGGTGTAACCAATGATACTAGCACCGCCATAAGTTTAAGGTCGTACAAGGCAGATGTGCAGCCACGTGATATATCCACACCATCGGACCTCTCGATCAGATGTGTCATCTCATAAAAAACTTTGGACCCAAAACTCAGTGACGAGGACATCCAACCATTTAAAGGTTATCATCGACCGAGGCGGGCGCCACAAGCATCACTATGGATAGGATGAGATTGAAGATCAAGAAAAGCTTGTTGCAGAATTTTTTTTTAGTTTGTTAATCTTATGTTAATTTTCTATTGCTAGAAATTTCTATTTTTAGAAGTTCATATTTTTAAAATTTTCTATTTTCAGAAATTGCTTTTTTTAGAAATTTCTACTTTAGTTAAATTTCTATTTTTCAGATAATTCTAATCTTAAGAAATTTCAATTTTTGTTAGTTTTCTTTTTAGGTTGTTTCTAATCTAAGTAGGGGTATTTTGGTATTTTCTATTTATTTGCAAGCTCTATTTAAGGGGAGTTAAGCCCTAAACATTGGAATTGATTTTATTTTTTTTTGGAGAAAAAAATAAAGCTATAGAGCTTTTTCACAGCCAGGTGTGAGACATTCCTCTTACTCCGTCTTCTTCTACTTTCTTTCTCTGGGTAATTATTGTAATCTTCTTATTACTTCTTCTTTCTTTCATTTAATTTATTTGCAAAAAATTAAAATTCTATTTGTGAATTTCTTACTTCTTGGATTTATTCAAGCATCCCCAACTGATAATCCTATTTGATCTAACAGTTTGTTAAAAGATTAGATCATCACGTTGGATGATTGAATTGACTCTTGTGAGACATGAAAGTCCTATCTTTCATAGGACGCACTTTTTATATTTGAATCTTTAGTACTCTATGATTGTAATGGATGACCATGATCATTGATAATGATTGTAATAGATGACCATGATCATTGATGAGTTTTTTTCCAAATAATTCTTATTTATGATGAATAATCACATTGAAAATGATTGTTTATTTTATGTTTGATCTTAAATTCTAATTTTGCACATTTAGGATAGATCGTGTTGTCCTACGTCACTCAGCCCAATCTAAAAGTAAGGTGTTCCACGGCAAAGGAAAGGAGCTTAGAAGGAATGCCCACACTTGAGTTGTACAAGGTCTGCCTGAGTTGCAAAACATCCTAACATTTTGGCCCAACCTTTCATCTAGACTGGATAAAGAATCTTAATAGCCTTGATTCTATACACACAACAGGGTCTCTCCACATTGATCAACGATGGGTGTTCTCTCAGTATGTTTCTTATGTTGTGGTCCACTGAGGTTTGGAACGGGCTGGTTTTTGGGATCTGGGTTTTTTTTTCCTGAGGTGACACATCGTGTGGATGGGTTCGATTCTATGAAAACGTCAAAGGGCCCAATATCTATTGGAATATTTGGTTGAATTAAATAGACTATTAAAAATTGAGAACCAAAAAAGAAAATAAATTTTGAGAAAGAGGACTTATTGAATTGAGTCAAGGCGTGATGTGAGTCACTCAGGTTGAAATCGAATTTGCTCCCCTTGGACAGTGTCCCAAGTGCAACAGGTTTCCAGAGCAATCGACCTTCAGGATACAACGACTATGACTATACGCGAGCTCGAACCATTTGTGGTTTAAACCAAAAGTACTTAGTTGACTCAGTGACGAACTTAACAATCAAAATTCATAAACCAGAATATGGAGAGAGTTTTATAAGAGAGGAAATGATTTTTTGTACTTCAGAAACATGAACGGAAGTTCTTATATAGACTCTGAAGTGGTGCATTAAGCACCCTTTTGAAAGGGTTAGGTCCATTGGGTTTAAACCCAACAGGTGTGACCAACCGAACAGTCATATCTCTTTGGTCTAAAATGAAAAGGCGAAGTGTTAGTACACTCTCGCAAATAAAGCCCGTGAGTACTCATACACACACCCACATGAGCATACTTGCACTTGCACCCACACCTGCACCCACAGCCTAGCCTAGCTCAGCCCAGCCTGTCCCATCGCGTCGCGCACAGACTCGGACTCGACATGGCATGGCTCGACTTGGCGCTCGCGCTTGTGGTCAATGACATAAATTAGAGCCCCCCTCCTCCCGTGGGACCAAATTCACATGAACCTATCTTATATAAAAAAAGATTTTTTTTTTGGGAAATCCGATGTGGGACAAAACCCACAATCCAAAACATCAAAAAATTTCAAATGTGGAGGGAAACCAAAATATTTGAAATCCAAATATAAATATAAAATTTGAAACAAATACAACAATCCCCCACATGTTTCAAAATAAAAAGTCTTTCGGGTTAAAGCGTAATAGTTGTACAATGGTACCGGTGTCACCATAGACTTGAACCGACATTAGAGTAAGCAAGACATGTGTACAGGAATAAGGTGACACCATAGTCTTGAACCTGAATCATTTTAGCGTAAATTGCAAGTACATGTCACTCACACAACTAGCTTCCTCTGTAAGTGATTCTGTGGTTCGATACTTTTCGGCCATACACCATTACCTGTATTTCATGAGTGCTCTAGAGAATTCACCTAAATTTTCCTAGGAAATGACTCCACCTCCACACTCATATAGGTGAATTCCATCAAGTGTATGCAGCAACTGTATACACTACCAAATATATGACTATGGATCCATTAAGAGTTCTAAAAAACTCATCCTTCTATGTTGTTGCTCATACTTACACCATAGAAGGGGCTCATATATCTTAGTGCAATCGTCTACCTCGTGTCTTATTGTTTACCTATTGAACCTATCTCATGGGATCTTTACTTGTATAGGTTGTGTTGCCGACACTGACAGCTCATATATTAGGCTTAGCCTGATTCCCTTTGATGTATTATTGACTAATCTTTTAGATAATCCCTTGGTTAGAGGATCTGCTTTATTCTTTTCTGACCTCACAAAGTCAATATATATGACTCCATCACGCAACACGTGTTTCATTATGTTGTGTCTGAGTCTAATATGCATGCTCTTTCCATTATATATTTTACTTTTTGCTTTTGCTATAACTGCTTGATAATCATAATGAATAGACATGACCGATATAGGCTTTAACCACAATGATACATCAACTAAGAGATTTCTAAGCCTCTCAGCTTCTTATCCAGCCTTTTCTAAGGCAATAAACTCAGATTCCATAGTTGACCGAGCGATACATGTTTGCTTGGTAGACTTCCAAAAGACTGCTCCTCCACCCAAGGTGAAGACATAACCGCTAGTGGATTTTGTCTCATCTAAATCACTAATCTAATTACCATCATTGTACCCTTCAAATATAGGAGGATAACCATTATAATGTAAACCATAGGCCATACTTCCTTTTAGGTATCTCAAAATCCTAAACAAAGCATTCCAATACTCTTTTCCAGGGTTATGTGTATATCTACTTAGCCTTCCTACTGTAAAAGCTATGTCTGGTTTAGTACAGTTTGTTAGATATATAAGGTTACCAATTATTCTGGAATACTCCAATTGAGATATACTACTACCTGTATTCTTCATGAAAGTCACAATGTAATCATAAGGTGTACTGACAGGTAAACAGTCAAAATGGTTAAATTTTTTCAGTAACTTTTCAATGTAATGAAATTGTGATAATACAATAACACTGGCTTTCCTGGTTACTTCAATACCTAAGATTACATTAGCCTCTCCTGAGTCTTTCATGTCAAATTTAGATGACAAGAATTTCTTAGTCGCAATAACTAATTTAATATTAGTTCCAAAAATAAGTATGTCATCAACATAAAGGCATATAATAATATAATCATCTCCAAAAATTTCACTGTATACACATTTATCTACATCATTTATATGATAATCATTTGATTTCAAAACACCATCGAAATTTTCATGTCATTATTTAGGAGCCTGTTTTAGACCATATAGAGATTTAATTAGTTTACATACTTTATTTTCTTTTCTTGATATCTTATAACCCTTAGGTTGCTCCATATATATTTCTTCTTCTAAATCTCCATTTAAAAAAGCTGTCTTAACGTCCATCTGGTGTACCACCAGTTTATATATGGAAGTCATCGCTATTAAGACCATGATAGTTGTTGTCACGCCCCAAACTCGGAAACCGAGCTTACAAAATTCCCGAGTTATGCTCTGATACCACCTTCTGTCACGCCCCAAACTCGGAAACCGAGCTCACAAAATTTTCGATTACCGAATCCTGCACGACAGCCTCCGTAGAATCCCATTCTCGGCTCCCAGCGCCCATTCGCCAGGTTCCAATCCTGGGATGCTACAAGGAGGATTTTCAACATCAGTTCAATTCGTAATAAGCATAACCAAAGGCATAACCCACAAACAACAACCAAAAACTCCATCACATTTTCACTATGATAAAAAACTTTACAAGTACAATGAGCATAAAGGGAAATACAATGATATTAGACAAAAGCTCCAAAATGATCTACTCTGTGCTCCTGCCTCAGCTCTGCTGCGTCCCAACGTCACCCGCATGCAACGATCGTGCATAAGCTTATAGAAAGCTTAGAGGGTGGTGAAAATGTGCGCGCAAGGTAGTAATGCATATATGTAAAATCAGAGTAATGCGGAACATGCTAATGAATCCATGAATACCACTAGCCGTACTAGGGCTATGCGATGCAAGGCATGAATGATGTCGGCCATACCAAGGTCATGCGATGCGAGATGCAACTCAAGCATACAAATCCTCATCTATATCCACATATCAATACAACTCAAATCTGGAATATCACCGGGGTCTAGTACATTCTAAACCAGATTGCCGCCCCATCGCGCGCAATAAGGTAAGTGGAAGAGACCTTACTATCCGCCTACCAATATCGGGCTCGGCTCGTCGATAGCGAACCCATTCCTCGAGCTGGTCAAACTCAGCCTAGCTTTACCCCCTCCTCTCGGGCGGGTAAGGTCGCACCCCCTTCCAACCGACCACGACACAGTGGAAAGCGCGACCTCCTGGTAATCGGCACTCGACGCTCATGCACCCACTCGGTCTAGACGTTGGAGCAACCTCTTGGTACCATAAGGGTTTAACTTTCACCCAGGGATATCTATAGCACCCCATATAGAACAAGATTTTGGGTATCCAATCCTGCCAACCACGATACGCCTGTGGAGGCTACGACCCTGATGTCGCTAGGGCGTACGGTAACCATGTCACGCAATGCAAAATGCATGAATCACACTATACAGTCATGCAGCAATCCTGCGCGTATCGTGCACTCATGTGGGGCAACACCGCCTAACCGGGAGCTCCTAGACAATCTGCCCGAAGGCATATGCTATGATCAGTTACTCCTCATATCAAGCATACATATGATGCGTATGATCATGAATCATGAACTATACTAAACATGTTATATGGTGATGGATGTTGTTCATAACGAAGATGGGCCTAGACGGTTTACAAGTATGGCCTAACAATAGGCCCTAGGGAGAATTATAATACGGATGTTTAACCAACATTATTCTTACAATGTAGACGTCAAACCAACATTGCTCCCAAGGCACGACTGTCATAAACATCATTACATAACCATGTTGGGATCACACATTGCAATGGACCTTAGGTATATCCCATTGGGCCTTAAATACATCAAATGAGCCATATCACGTGGGCCTTATATTCATCAAGTAGGCCACATCAATGGGCCGCACCAATGGGCCTTATGTACATTGCAATGGGCCATAACCCGTGGGCCTTAGAATGCATCAAAATGGGCCTCGTAACATGGGCCTTACATCCGCATCAAAGTGGGCCCCAACGGACTACCACAAATAAATCAAGATGGGCCTCATCCACATGCCAAGGTGGGGTCCACTTGAACTATGGATCTGGCTCATTCTTTAACTCATGCCATCAAATGAGCTTTTAAAATGGATGGACAGATTGGATGCAACCCATGCATCATGGTGGGACCCATGAAAGCCCACCATCAGGTATATTACATAATAAATAAATACAATATAATATAATATATATACAATAATATATATATACACACACACAAACACACACATGCACAACCCCACACGTACACACGTACCCACAAGCATACACCCACCGTCCAAGGGACGGTGGGGATAAACAAATATATCACTGTGGGCTCCACCGTCCAAGCAGACGGTGGAAATAAAACACATAGATCATTGTGGGGCCCACGTGGGGCCCACCACCAATGTTTATAAGTCATCCAACCCGTTGATAAGGTCCCACGGACCTGATCGAATAAGAAAAACAAATTTCATCTTGATCCAAAACTTTTGTGGACCCAAAAAGGGTTTCAATGGCAGCCGTCCAATCGTCGTTGTTTCCTATGATGTGGGCCACCTGAGCATTGAATGAACTTAATTTTTGGAGGGGCCCACCTAGTGAATGGGTTGGATGACAAATATACATCATGGTGGGGCCCACGGCTGGAGCCGTGGGTTGCTGCTGCTCGTCCGCCCATCAGCCAGCGCAGTCAGCGCCTGCGCCCTCTGGCCGTTGTCAGCGGCAACAGCAGGCGTTGCTGCCCTTCTTACTATTTTTTTTAAAAAAATCCAATATTCCAGCGGTTTTCCTCGTGTGGGGCCCGCAGTAAGTGAATCCACCCCACCCAATTGTCCCCATGGCTCAATACAAGCCAAACAAGCCCAATATTGAGCATATTACGGTGTATAGAAACATCGGAGAGTATTTCAATGGTAACCACGTTGTTCGCCGTTCCATGGCCCACCAAAAAGTCAGTTTGGTCTCATTTTTCGGCTCAACGCCTAAAATGATGTGGAGAATAGAATGGACGGTATGGATTAAATCCATACAATAAGGCGGGGGCTACATGAACAGCCCACCCAAGTTTGAAATGAACTGATTTTTTGTTTTTTCTTAAAACGTCCAACGTCCAGGGACGCTAGACGGTTTGGGTGTAACGCATACACAAGGTGGGTCCAGCTTAGGTGGGCCATCAACACATGTATAAAGTGGGCCCCTTCTGTAGATTTCTTGGATATAATACATGCTTTCATGGTGGGGTCCATCCAGGTGGGCCACACTGTTTTGGATGGGTGGACAGGGTGGATGATCTCATGCTTCAAGGTGGGTCACAAGCCATCATACACAAGAGAGAAGGAGAGAGAGAGAGATCAGTGAGGATGGAGGGGGCCCGCCACTATGGGCCCCTTATAAAAATATACATCAAGGTGGGTCCCACATATATGGACCCTTAATCAAACAAAATGAATGAAAAACAAAGATCTAAGATCACCCACTAGCTTCTACTTACACCCAAGGCTTCCTTAGCTCCTTAGCTTCGATTCCAACGGAGGAGATGAGGTTTGGATGGTTGAGATGGAAGATGAAAGGGTAGGAAGGTGGGCCACACTTGTAGCTTGGAAGAGATGGGGAGAGGCTTGGACGTATGGGGTTTTTCTTGCTTGGAAATGAGCTTGGAAAAGAGAGAGAGAGAGAGAGAGAGAGAGAGAGAGAGACTTGTAAAGGGAGAGAGAGAAAGAGAAAGATGGTTGATGGAGTGAGGATGTGGTGAGTGATGTGTGTAAGAGACTTTTTGACTTTTGTGGTAAGGGTGTAAGAAAGGTATGGGTGGTGTAAGAAACTTTTGACTTTACGGGTTGCTTGGGGAAGGGTGTGAGGTGATGTGTACTTGACATGATGGGATTGATTGATGGATGATTGATGTGACAAGTCATAGAGATTCTCTCAGAATTCGCATGCGCGGCATTTTTTCCGCACCAAACGCTGGCCCACATCTCCCGGCTAGAGTATTGGATCGGTGCGCGAGACGCGGCATCGGAACCGCGGCAACGATACGGTCACTATGGTAAGGGTATTGGGTTAAGTCGACTCAGGTTGATGGCGTGTGAATAAGGGTTACGCGAAAATACCGGTTAAGGGTCGAAGGTTGCCGGAATTCGACCGCTGAAGTCTATGGAATGGTACGGTCTAGGATATGTGGCTTACAGTTGTAAAATAATCTATTCGTTCTTTTTGTTTAAAGCCCATTTGCTACTAACCTAGCTTTAAACTTATCAATAGTCCCATCTGGCTTTAGTTTCTTTCTAAACACTCATTACAGCTTATTGGTTTTTTTCCAAGTGGTAGGTTTATAAGTTCCCAAGTGTTATTAAATATAATAGATTCTCACTCATCATTTATTGTTTCCTTCAAAAAGTTACATTTTGAGAGTTAATTGCTTCTGTATAGGTTGTTGGATCATCTTCTACTAAGAATGTGAAAAAACCATCTCCTACTTAGTTTTTTTCTAACCATAGTACTTTTTCTTGGTTATATCTCTTCTACTACTAAGCACTTTTACATTACACGCGATATCTGATTGATTAACTTCCTCAATTCCTATAAATTTAGATTTCATAGGGAATACGTTCTCAAAGAACTATGTATACCTAGCTTCTATAATTGTATTAAGATTTAGAATATTATCTATAGTCTTTAAAACTAGAAACCTGCAGGCTGCACTGTTTTGTGCGTACCCTATAAATACACAGTCGGTCGTTTTAGGGCCTAACTTTCTTTTCTTAGTTTCAGGCAATCCTACTTTAGCAAGACACTCACACACTTTAATATATTTATAACTAGGAACATGATTCTTTCAAAGTTAATAAGGAATTTGTTCAGAAGATTTAGAATGAATTTTATTTAGGATATAACAAGCAGATAAAATTGCTTCTCCCCACATATTTGAGGGTAAGTCTGAATTATTTAATATAGCATTCATCATCTCTTTTAGAGTTTTATTATTACGTTCTACTATTCTATTCTATTCTGGTGTATAAGGAGCTATAGTTTCATGAACTATTTCACTTTATTCACATAATTCTCTAAATTGAGAAGATTCATATTCACATCCTCTATCTGTTCTAAGTCTTTTAATTTTTATATTTAACTGATTTTCAACCTCAGTTTTATATTTATAAAAAATATCTAAAGCTTCATCTTTGCTCCTTAACAGATACTCTAGTAGACCTAGAATAGTCATTTACAAAAGTTATATAATACCTTTTTCCCTCCTCTAGACACATGATTTCTAAAATCACCTAAATCACTGTGTATCAACTCTAATAGAACAGAGGATCGTTGTATTCATTTAAAGGATTTTCTAATAAATTTTAATTCTACACATGTTTCACATTTATCGAATTCTTCATAGATACATTAGGTAATAAATCTAATCTTTTCATTTTCTTCAAAGATACTACATTCACATGACCTAATCTACTATGCCATATATAAAAGGGTTCAACGATATAAACAGAATCGGATGTCTTCTTATTATTATCATTGGATACATTTACAATTAATAAATCATCACTGCTGTAATGTTGAGAGTCGAATATTGCATATTCGACTCTAATTACGACATGGATTTATGAACATGATACGGTTTAACAGCCTATTTTAATCGTATTTGTGTTGCAAGGTGACTTCAGAGTTTAGACTACAAAAAGGTGATAAAGGCATGAATTTAATGATCTAACTACACACACCAAGGCAAGGGATGGACTCCAGGGGACCAAGATCGATGGATTTACACGGCAGAGATTCGAGAAAATCACGTGTTACATGCTAAAGAGGCTTGAAAGATGCTCAGAGACCAGGATTACGGGGTTCCCACCATCTGTTCGGCCCCAAATTTTATACATGACCTGAAGACCATAACTTAACGGTACATATCAAATCTCGGCCATTGGATCACCGAGGAAGTGGCCTAACGATTAGATCAGCCTATAAAACGTTAAACTGGGGCCCACCTGATCTCTGGATATGCTTCAAAATTGGGTTCGACCCCTTAAATTAGCTGGAAGAACGAACGGATGGATTGGATTTCTCATAAACATCACAGTGGATCCCACCTTGAATAGTATGTGCACCGTGCACAAGTGCACTGGATGTGCATTGCAACTAAGGTCGGGTCAAACCCAATTTTGACCCGCAATCTTTCCAAAAAAAAAAAAAAAAACGGAACTTCCGTTTTCGTCTCTGCTGCGGGAGAGTTGCGGACGGAAGTTTGTGGGCCCACCATGATTAGTCAAGCATCAGATCCACACCGTCCATCATCTTCAGGATTAAATTTCGGCCAGCCACCACCATTTTCGTGTAACAACGGGATTCGAAGATGACCCAGGGATCCAGTGAAGCAGGAGCCCCTGCGTTCTGACGCAACGAATATCTTCTGATTTCAGAGGATAGTGGTCCACCATCGTGACTCCCATGGAAGATCTAAACCGTCCATCATACAAAGGGTTAGTGGATAATTAAACCATGGAAAGATCACATGTTGGGGTGCATGTACGAACACGCAGTTCTCAGTCAAAGGAGAGCTTCTGTAGTATGAAATTAAGGACCAACAGCAGTTTAGAAGAGTTGTGGGCCACTGTGAGTGGATATCCAGAAATTCCACACCGTCCATCTGTTAGGTTATTCAGAACCGTCCGTAGGGACGTTTCCAGTTTTTGGGGAGCTATTGTTGATTGTGCACCAAGCCAGCAGGATTCCGGCTGTTCCGGTTTTGAAAGACAGCTGGCTGCATATCTCTGTTGCTGCGTCTGTTGCTGCGCAATCTCTGCAGCTGCGTAAACAAGTTTCCGCAATTGTTTTACAGCAGCTCCGCACAAAGATCTTGGTGGGCCAGGGATCAATGACCGTCAATCTGAACCATCCAAAGAAATAAATCAAGTGCAAGAAGCAACAAGAGTCTATCTGCTTGTATAAACAGAGTTTTATTCGGCTGATTAAACGCTGAAAGATGAGACTATCAGAGACAGAAATCTGACCCATCAGAGGATTAACTTATGGCTAACAACGTGAATGGTGCGGATTGAATGATCACTTGCTGATGAACAAGGAAAACATGCAGTGTTTGGCTGACGGAAGGGCTATGCAAATAAGGCTACGTGAGTTGCTATAACAGGATTCATTGCCTATTGTTGGAGGACTTCTCTCACCGACCGGACAGTTGTGCTATAAAGGGAAGGATTGAAGGAAAGATGGGAATCATCTCAATTCACGGCTGGAGAGAGATTTACAGAAGGGAGAGAGAGAGAACTCTCATTGATGCTTTTGCTGTTTTTCTTCTTTACTGTTGAGAGATCTAGCCAAACATGGTTGGCTAAACCCCTTAGCTAGGGCTAAGGGGTGAAGCTTGTAATATGATGGGATTTTATGGCTTGGATCATATACATTGAACTATTTTTCCAGTTGTTAATTTAAGAAATTACATATAGTTTTTAATGATTTTTTGTGACTGTAATTACAATTAATCTGTGATAGCTTTATGTAATTCCTTTATTTTTATCTTGATGTTAGGAAATCCTGTTATTCATCATTGTCCCTTGGACATGGTCGGATGACAGAACCTTTTCTAACATTCGTTGTTGATTGGTTGTGGATTGGCTTTGTTTTGTTGTTTACTTTGTCTCATGGCATGGTTTTGTGATGAAATGATTCCGAATCTTACACCTTTCATCTCCTTGGAAATTTAATAAAAATAGTTCAATTCCAGTTGAGGTCGTAAATCAAGCATAATCTCCCTGATCTCTACAAGTGGATCCCCTGAATCCCTAGTTCTCTTCTCTGAATTTCTAAATTTAGATCAATATTTCACTATTATTCTTCAAAACACAATTGGTTTAGTTTTCATCTTAGCCTAGTTCCAGATCTGGTTATTTTCAGATAACGTACAGGTTTCAATCCCTGTGGATTCGACCTCGGTCTTACCGAGTTTTTACTACATCACAACCCTATACTTGGGGAGTGAACAAGTTTTTGGCGCCGTTGCCGGGGATTGACGGCTACGTTTTTTGAAATTAACTGGTTTTGGATTAGTTTAAGATTAGGATTTTTTTTATTATTCTTAGGTTTTATTTTTAGAATTTCCTAATTCAGGTTTCCTTTAATTTTTAGAAATTTTATAACTTTCTATTTTAGATGATTTTCCCTTTTTAGAAACTAACCCAACTTTCCTATTTTGTAGGATTCTGAGATAGGTTTCTAAATTGGTAATTTCTCTTCTCCTTGCTATTTCTAGACTAGGATTCC
The DNA here is from genome assembly GCA_021015155.1 of Magnolia officinalis. Taxonomy (NCBI): domain Eukaryota; kingdom Viridiplantae; phylum Streptophyta; class Magnoliopsida; order Magnoliales; family Magnoliaceae; genus Magnolia; species Magnolia officinalis. The sequence continues at coordinate 2,987,084 of JAJHSJ010000010.1, read as the reverse complement.
TTTTTAGCAAGTTTCTAATTCTAACTCTTTTAGAATTTAATTTTGTTTCCTATTTTATTTTTAGAAATTTTCTGTTTAGAAACTAACTTTCCTGTTTTGTAGGCCTTTCAGAAGTTTCTAATTCGGTAAGATCTTTCTAAATTCTACTTTCTATTTTTAGAATTTTTGTTATTTAACTTACTTTCTAGTTTAGGAACTTTCCTCTTTTATTTTAGAAATTTTATACTCTCTTAGGAATTTCTCTTTTTCTAAATTAGAAACTAGTTTACTGCTATTTCTCTTCTTAGGATTTTCTAATTTTAGGTTAGAATTTCTCTACTTTCTATTTTAGAATTTTCTATTTCTAGGCTTTCAATTATTTTAGAAATTCTTTCCTTTTAGAAACTCAAATTATTTTCTATTTTAGGATTAAGATTTCTAATTTAGAACTTTTAACTCTAGGTTAGAACCTTCCTCTCTTGTTTTTAGAAAATAGGTTAGTTATTTCTTTTTAGAGACTCTTTCTAATTTTAGAAACTAACTCTTTTCCTTATTTTTAGAAACTTTCTAATTTATTTTTAGGAAACTAACTCTTTTTTGAATTTTCTAACTTCTATTTTTAGGAACTAATCTCTTTTTGCAGGTTCTTAATTTAGGGACTCCAAATTTGGTAACTTCCTTCCAACCCTCTCTTTCTTTTTAGATTTTTATTTCCCTTCTTAGGATTAGGTTTAGAATTTGATTGAGGGCTGTGAGTGTTTCATGCCCAAGTGGGCTCGTGACAACACTCGACGTCTCTTGACTGAAGGAGGATTAGTTGAGGGGTTAACTGTCCATCGCAGGACTAGACACCGCTCGAATTCCCCTGAGTTAATTGAGGATATGGCTGGAAATCAACCTCGTCTACCCCAACCTAGGGTAGAAGATGTTCAGGATGAGAATGAGGTGCATCAAGCACCCCCGCCTCGTACCTTACGAGATTACTTACAACCGGCGGGGGTGAGTACGCCCTCATGCATGGTTTTTCAGGAGAATGCAGGACATATGGATATCAAGCCAGGGGTGATCCAACTCCTTCCTAAATTCCATGGGCTTGAGTCTGAGAATCCATATCTACATCTGAAAGAATTCGATGAGATCATGACTACCCTATACTTTCCTAACGTGTCTGATGACACAGTTAGGTTAAAACTCTTTCCCTTTTCTTTGAAAGAGAAAGCCAAGACGTGGTTACATTCATTACGTCCTCAATCTATTGGCAGATGGAATGACATGACAAGGGAGTTCATTAAAAAGTTTTTTCCATATCATAAGACAAACCCTTAGGAAGTCGATCATGAACTTCGCCCAAAGGGAAGATGAAACATTCTTCCTATGTTGGGAGCGGTTCAAAGATCTTGTCAGTTCATGCCCACAACATGGTTTTGAAACGTGGCGCATCACAAATTTTTTCTATGATGGACTACATCTCCCATGCGCCAATTAGTTGAGACAATGTGTAATGGGGAGTTTATGAATAAAGGTGTCGATGAGGTGTGGGACTACTTTGATAAACTTGCTGAGAACACACAAACATGGGACATCTCCCCTAGACCGAGTACCACGCCTAGGCCGACTCATTCCAAAGAAAAAGGTGGAATGTACCTCCTGAAGGAGGATGATGATATTAACGCCAAGGTAGCCAATCTCACTCGAAAACTTGAGGCCATGGAATTAAAGAAGGATAAGGCCAAGGAAATTGTTTGTAGTATTTGTGGTTGCAACATTCACACTACTGAGAATTGCCCAACTATATCTGCCTTTCAAGAGGTATTGAATGAGCAATCCAATGCTGTAAGCAATTACCAAAGACCTTTTAGTGGGCCCACCTCTAACACATACAATCCTGGCTGGAGGAACCATCCAAACTTCAGTTGGAGGAATGGACAAACCGCTACACCTCAAGGTTTCCTAAATCAAAATCCAACTCAAGAGAAACCTCAAGAGGATCCGGTTCTGAAACATTTTCAAAAGCAAGAGCTTTTCAATCAGGGTATGCTACAGGCCTTTCAAGACCTTACAAAAGCAATACAAGGACTTAAGGCTGAAAATGCGATTGGGAACAAGGGGAGCTTCCCAGCTCAACCTCTTCCCAATCCTAAATCGCAATATGAAATTAGCGACCCAAGCTCTTCAAATCAGATGGAGCAAGCTAAATCCATCACCACTCTTAGGAGTGGAAAAATCATTGACAAAACCATTCGGTTAGGGCTGAAAAGTCTAAGGACCCGGAAGTGGATAAAGAAGATGGATCTAGCCATGCCCCACTAGAGTTAGAACCGGAACCTCAAGGGAAGCCGGTTGCTCCATTTCCCCAACGGTTGGTTGCACCAAAACCTCTTCCTAACTCTCAGGATATTCTAGAGGTGTTGAAACAAGTGAAGGTCAACATACCTCTACTTGATGCCGTGAAACAAATACCTTCCTATGCCAAATTCTTGAAAGACTTATGTACGACCAAAAGACGGCAGAATATTCAAAAGAAAGTCTTCCTAACTGAGAAAGTGAGTGCCATCCTAAAACAAGATGTACCGCAAAAATTCAAAGACCCCGGTAGCCCAACCATATCATGTGTAATTGGGGACTATCGAATTGATCACGCACTTCTTGACTTAGGAGCGAGCGTTAATCTTATTCCCTACTCGGTATACAAACAGTTGGGTTTAGGTGAATTAAAACCCACCTTAACTACACTACAACTTGCTGATCGCTCTGTTCGTGTACCAAGAGGAATAATTGAGGATGTGTTGGTCCAGGTTGATCGATTTTACTACCCAGTAGATTTCATCATCCTAGATACCGAACCCATCAACAATACAAGCACTCAGATTCCCGTCATTCTTGGTCGCCCATTCCTTGCCACTTCAAATGCAATTATCAATTGCAGGAATGGTGTCATGAGTATGTCTTTCGGGAATATGACATTAGAAATGAATATCTTTTTCAACACTGGCAGACGGGTAGAGGAAGATGACGATATCCACGATATTAACATGATCGATACTTTCGTGGAAGATAGGACACCCCTTACCTTATCCTCTGATCCTCTAGAGGCATGCCTGGCCCACTCCCATGAGTTTGATGATGACATAATTAGGGAGACGTGTGCCATGCTTGATGCAGGTACCGGTACTTGAAGTTAACCGGTGGAGGCCTCAATTTGAAAAGTTACCCCACACTGATGAAGTGCCTCTACCGTCTAACCTCAAGCCACCGAAGCTTGACCTAAAACCTTTGCCCTCTGATTTAAAATATGCATACTTAGGTCAAGATGAGACATACCCGGTGGTGATTTCTGCCCACCTTGAGAAAGAACAAGAGAGTATGCTTATATCTACTCTCCTGGAGCATAAGGGAGCCCTTGGATGGACAATCGCGGACCTCAAGGGAATCGACCCCTCGATTTGTACTCACCGCATATATCTTGAGGATAATGCGAAGACAGCTCGGCAACCACAACGTAGACTAAATCCAAACATGAAGGAAGTGGTTAAAGCCGAGGTTCTTAAACTATTGGATGTGGGTATCATATACCCTATATCCGATAGTCAATGGGTGAGTCCAACTCAGGTGGTTCCTAAGAAGTCCGGGATCACCATCGTAGCCAATGCCAATAATGAACTCGTGCCGACTAGAGTCACTACTGGTTGGAGGATGTGCATTGACTACAGGAAATTAAATACCGTCACGAGGAAAGACCACTTTCCTCTACCCTTCATTGATCAGATCTTGGAAAGGTTAGCTGGTCATTCCTATTACTGTTTCCTTGACGGGTATTCGGGCTATAATCAGATAGAGATCGCCCCTGAAGACCAAGAAAAGACTACGTTTACATGTCCTTACGGCACCTTTGCTTACCGAAGGATGCCGTTTGGACTATGTAATGCTCCTGCCACCTTCCAGCGATGTATGATGAGCATATTTTCTGACATGGTGGGGCAATATTTAGAGGTCTTCATGGACGATTTCTCTGTCTTCGGTCCATCTTTCAGCGAGTGCTTGGAAAGTCTTAAATGTGTGCTGAAAAGATGTGAAGAAAAGAACTTGGTACTTAATTGGGAGAAGTGCCATTTCATGGTTCAGAAGGGAATTGTCCTTGGACACATTATTTCATCCAAGGGAATCGAGGTGGATAAGGCAAAGATCGATCTTATCTCTAACCTACCTCCACCCAAGAACATAAGGGACGTGCGATCCTTCTTAGGACACGCCGGGTTTTACAGAAGATTCATAAAGGACTTTAGTCTCATCTCTCGTCCTCTATGTAATCTACTTCAAAAGGATGCACCATACGAGTGGACTGAACCATGTCAAGAAGCTTTCACTAAGCTTAAGGGCATACTGACTAGTGCACCTATCATACAGCCACCTGACTGGAGCATTCCTTTTGAACTTATGTGCGACGCGTCTGATTATGCTCTTGGGGCAGTTTTAGGCCAGAGAAAAGATAAGAAACCCTACGTTATTCATTACGCAAGTAAGACTCTAAATCCTGCCCAAGTAAATTACTCGACTACGGAAAAGGAACTCTTAGCCGTAGTGTTCGCCTTGGACAAATTTAGGTCTTACTTGATTGGATCCAAGATCATTATTTACACTGATCACGCAGCGCTTAAGTATCTTCTGTCTAAGAATGATGCTAAGCCCCGCCTGATAAGATGGATCCTCCTACTCCAGGAATTTGACCTAGAAATAAAAGATAAAAAGGGAGTAGAGAACGTAGTGGCTGACCATCTTTCTCGCCTTAATCCCTCTGATTCCTTTGAGACGACACAGATTAATGATATGTTCCCTGACGAACAATTGTTCAGAGTCTCCCATTCGCCTTGGTTCGCTGATATCGCCAATTATCTTGCCACAGGTTCCATACCGACACATTGGACTGCGCAAGATAAAAGAAATTTTTCACCGAGGTGCGCAAATTTTCTGGGATGATCCATACTTGTTTAAATATTGCCCAGACCAAATCTTGAGGAGATGTGTGCCAGACAATGAGCATCAGAGTGTCATCTCATTCTGTCACTCACAGGCCTGTGGTGGTCACTTTTCTGCAAAAAAGACCACGGCCAAAATTCTGCAGTGCGGCTTCTATTGGCCCACTATGTTCAGGGACACTCATGAGTTTTGCAAAGCTTGTGAGCGTTGTCAGAAATTGGGAGCATTGTCCCGTCGAAATATGATGCCCTTGAATCCCATTCTTATCATAGAGGCATTTGATTGCTGGGGCATCGATTTCATGGGACCATTCCCCCAATCTTTTGGAAATTTATATATTTTGCTTGCCGTAGATTATGTCACTAAATGGGTCGAAGCGATTCCGTGTCGAACCAATGACCACCGCACGGTCATTAAATTCCTGAAAGAAAACATCCTTTCTCGATTCGGAACGCCTCGAGCCATTATTAGTGATGGGGGCTCACACTTTTGTAATAGACCATTTGAGAGTTTAATGAAGAAATACGGTATCTCTCATAAGGTGAGCACCCCATACCACCCACAGACAAGTGGGCAAGTTGAGATTTCCAATAGGGAGATCAAACACATTTTGGAGAAAACGGTTAACCCTGACCGTAAGGATTGGTAAATTCGATTGACCGATGCCTTATGGGCATACCGTACTGCCTTTAAAACTCCTATTGGAATGTCTCCCTTTAGACTCGTCTATGGGAAGGCTTGCCACTTGCCTGTGGAGTTGGAACATAGAGCTTACTGGGCAATCAAAAATCTAAATTTCAATCTGAACAACGCTGGCTCGCTACGCAAACTTCAATTAAATGAACTTGAAGAAATCCGGAACGACGCGTACGAGAACTCGAGAATTTACAAGGACAGGATGAAGGCGTTTCATGACCAACACATTCTACGAAAATCATTCATGCCAGGTCAAAAAGTCCTTTTGTATAATTCTCGATTACATCTCTTTCCGGGTAAGCTTCGCTCTCGTTGGACCGGTCCTTACATTGTCGTTACTGCATATCCTCATGGGGCCGTCGAGATAAGAGACCCCGACAATGGCAAGGAGTTTAAAGTAAATGGACATCGCTTAAAGCCATTTGTCGAGAAATTTGATTCAGAGGACATGTCCATGCCTCTGACTGATCCTGTTTACCAGGAATGATCTCCTAGTCTGATGGAGGTATAGGTAGGTTTTCCGTTTTCATAGGATTAGGGTAGTTTCTTTAGTCTGGCTGAAGACGTTAAACTTAGCGCTCCTGGGAGGCAACCCAGCTTTTGATTTCATGATTAGTTAATTCAATGTTTGTGGGTAACATTGCTGCAAACCCTCACGAGACTACAACTCGTCCACTAGGGGTAACCTAGGGGTTTAAAGGCTTATTGCATACGCTAAATGCAATCGAGAGCACCTGCGAAAGTGGTATAGGTAAGATTTTATTTTTGTTATGCTTTCTCTCTTGGGCTGACTTGTTTTCATGTTGATACCTTTATGGAAAAGCCCCTTGATTCTTTCGTCCAGGTACTATCTCCCCATCACTTCTCATTTACTTTCGTTGTCCCATGTGCATTGCATGCTTACATCTTTTACATTGAGGACAATGTAGATTTTAGGTTGGGGGTGGGACATTAGGTTTCCTAATCAGTGTTTTGGTCTTGGTCCAAAAACTTGTTCACTCCCCAAGTATAGGGTTGTGATGTAGTAAAAACTCGGTAAGACCGAGGTCGAATCCACAGGGATTGAAACCTGTACGTTATCTGAAAATAACCAGATCTGGAACTAGGCTAAGATGAAAACTAAACCAATTGTGTTTTGAAGAATGATAGTGAAATATTGACCTAAATTTAGAGAATTCAGAGAAGAGAACTAGGGATTCAGGGGATCCACTTGTAGACATCAGGGAGATTACGCTTGATTTACGACCTCAACAGGAATTGAACTATTTTTGATTAAATTTCCAAGGAGATGAAAGATGTAAGACTTGGAATCAGTTTCATCACAAAACCATGCCCATGAGACAAGGTAAACAACAAAACGAAGCCAATCCACAACCAATCAACAATGAATGTTAGAAAAGAATCTGTCATCCGACCATGTCCAAGGGACAATGATGAATAACAGGATTTCCTAACATCAAGATAAAAATAAAGGAATTACAACGAGTCGTTCCAATTCGACCTCTCCCACTGTTTCTTTCCTTCTCTTTCTCCTTTCTTTCCACCTTGTTGCAATGCCCAGTAGAGAGCTTGGACAGACCAACTCAACTCAAATCGGCTGGACTCGGTTTCAGCCAAGTCAACTCAGCCACCAACCCGACTAACCTCTCTTTATTCTTCCTCCTTTCTTTCCCCACTTCCTCCTTCCTGGCTCTTCCTTAACTCCGTGAACTGGTAACGAAATGACCAACAACTTGCTAGAGTTTGGTCAGTTCAGCGAGCTAGTGCCACCCCAAACTCGGTGCGGTTTTGAGTTGGTGAAACGTGCACCAGCTCTCTCTCTCTCTCTCTCTCTCTCTCTCTCTCTCTCTTTCCCTTCCCCTATTTTTCTCCCTCATTCTCTTCCTCTGCTTTTCCTCAGAGATGAGTCTGAAATCTCACCTTCACCTGACCCGACTCGAGCTCGGTCGAGCCAGGCAGCAACTCATACCCGGCCCAGCTGGTGCGGCAACGCCCACACACCGACTCTCCCTCTCTCTTTCTTTCCTTCCATTTCTCCCTCTCTGTCTTCTTTCTCCTCTCCCAATCAACTACTGCCAACAGGAGTTTTGACCCGACTGAACTCGCCCCAACTTGTTGCGACTCGTCGCGGCTCGAACGGAGAAGAAAGAGACAGCTCCAATGGTGGGTTTCATTCTGAAGCATCTTCCTTCAATCTAACGGTGCCAAATGATTTGGACAGTCGTAGAGGAGCTTGTGGAATGGCGAGTTTGAAGCTTCATGGAGGTTTGCTCTGTGGGTTTCAGAGAAAGAGAAAAACGGCTGGTTCTCTCTCCTCTTTTCTTTTAAACAAAAGACCTAGTTTGCAGGGCTAGGATTGCCCTAAGATGAACGGCTGGGATTAAAAATGGAGGAAGCACGCGGATCGCCGTCATGGCAGCAACAGATTTCCATTTTCAGAAATGGGTGTGTTTGTGGCCTGATTTGAGGCTGACATCGTGTGCACGTGCGTGCAATCCAACGGTGGATCGACCATGGTTTTGATCAGCTTCGGGTCCCGTACAATATGGACGGTTCTGATCACCCAACCAATGACCGATGGTGGACCATCTCACGTAAAAAACGAACAAACATCCGTCCGCTGTTAGAAGCCTGAGCGAGAGAGAGAATCCTCTCCTCTTAAGGAAAGGGCGGGTCAACGCCAGTTGACTGAGCCTGTTGGCTCGATGCACGGCTGGTGCACAGCCTCTTGCATGCACACCACACCAGTGTGGGGTCCACCGAGATGTTCCTGATAAATTCACACCGTCCATTTCACTAGATGGGCCCTTATATATACTTTAACCGAAAACCAGGTGGGTACACGGCTCAGGTGGGCCATACACTTAACTTCCTACTCCTAATGATGGATTTCCGTTAATCTAGTGGTCGGATCATTCCAAAATTGAATGGCAATGGTTAAAAGAGTCCAAGGAACCATTTAAGATAGAATTTAGTGGTTAGACTAAGAATCATATCTCTAATATACACGGTTATGATATTAAGTACCCTTTTTATAATGTTTTTAGCATAATTTATTATTTTTATTATTATTATCATTATTTATTTCCTTTATATATTTTGTCATATATATTTTATATTACCACAAATTGTTAATACATATAAATTATATGAATATCAGTAAGCAATGATTAATATATATATTATTTGTATAGTCATCTATGTGCTAAGTTTTAAATTTTATATATGTTATTAAATTTTTCCAGTATATTTTATTTTAATGTATTACAAATCCTATAGTTTGTAATTTATATTAATGATGCATATAACAGGGATTATATTTACATATCATTTTAATACGAAACTTTAAATATTTATAAAATTTATAAATAACATTTCATAGTATATGTATTTAGGTTGTATTATTTTTATATTTATATTAAATTAAATTACATGGTAACACTCGAGTACTGGAAAGTACGGGGTGTTACAACGTCACCCCAGCGTAGGCCGACAGCTCGGACACAGTGTCTCATTCCTCCATGCCCGGCTTACGAGACTGTGGATCGATATTCAATTCGTTATCGATGGGCTACAACGGTGGTAGGGTGGTCCAGATTCCATACATGTGCGAGCAAACAGGGTTAACAAAATAAAGTTGGTCAGCCAGTAGACTAGACCACATGAGTTCAGGCAACCACGTGGCGGAACGGCATCAGGTACAAGCGACCCATGTAGTCTAACTACTGTCGCCCACACGCACTCGCCTAAATCCATGGGTTTAGCCTCAGGACGGTCCTACCAACGGGACTGCTTTCGCTCTCCTCGTACTCCTGACCAACCTAAGGGTTGGGTGGTGATTCATAACATGCCAAAAATCCAAGTTACCAACTAACATAACAATATCATGTTCTCATGCATCTCAACATATGAATCGGATACTCCTAATAATCAATGCTAACATTATCATGAGACAAGTGCATGTGTATTGTGTCACGCCCCGAACTCAGAAATCGGGCTCACAAAATTCTCGATCGCCGAATCTGGCGCCGACAGCCTCCGTAGTACCCCATTCTCGGCTCCTAGTGCCCATGTGCCAGATTTCGATCCTGGGATCCTACAAGGAGGATTTTCAGTATGAATTTTTTTTTTCTTTGTAATGGAGCATAACCACAAGCATAACCAAGTTACAAAACAACATCACCACATATCCACTATAACAAAAACTTTAAGTACAATGCAGAAAGGGAAATATAATATGAAGATATCAAAGAAAACTTCAAAAGCTCTAGAAGACTGCTGTACGCTCCAAGCTCAACGTTACTGCAACCTAATACCACCTGCACGCATCTATCGTGCATAAGCGTATTGCATAAGCTTATAGAAAGCTTAGAGGGTGGTGAAAGTGTGTGTAAGGCGAGTGCCAAGTATATAATATCAGAGTAATGCGGAAGTATGCGGTAAGTCCATGAATGCTATCAGCTATACCAAAGCTATGTAATGCAAGGCATGAATGCTATTAGCCATACCAAGACCATGCGATGCGAGGCCTATGTAGCCAAATATCATATGCGAGATGCAAAGCAAGCGTGTCAGTACTCATCAAGTACACATATCAGTACAGTTCTTCTCTGGATATCACCGGGGTCTAATACACTCCACACAGACTGCCTCTTCCCTAGCTGCACAGTCGAGCAAGTAGAATAGACCTCACTATCCACCTGACCAGTAGTCTGTCAATACCTACCCAGCTCGTCGATAGCGGACTCATTTGTGAGATGGTCAAACTCAGCCTAGCTTATAGCCCCCTCACTCGGGCGGATAAGGCCACACCCCCTTCCAACCGACCATGACACAGTGGGAGATGCGGCCTACTGGTATTCGGTACTCGGGTACTTGTGTATCCACTCGGTCTAGACGTTGGAGCAACTCTTGGTACCAAAAAGGTTCTGGGACTTTCACCCAAGGACATCCTAAGTGCCCACAGTGCTAGAACAAGGTATTTCTGGTATCCGATAGTCCGTCCACGATGTACCTGTGGAGGCCACGACCCTGATATCGCTAGGGCGTGCAATGATCAAGTCACACAGATGCGAGATGTATGAATCACACCGTCAAATCATGCAGCAATCCATGCGCGTACAGCATGATAATGTGGGGCACTCCATCTCATAAGGAGTCCTGTAAATGGTCTGCCCAATGGCGTATGCTATGATCAGTCACTACTCATATCAAGCATACATATGATGCGTATGGGCATGAGTCATGAGATTATACTAAGCATGTTATAAAGTAATGAACTACTCTTACGATGCAGCTGGACCTAGATGGCCTACACACAACTAGTATGGGCCTAACAATGAGCCCTAAGGAGAGTTACAATGCAGACATTTAACCAACATTGTACCTACAATGTGGGCGTCAAACCACCATTGCTCCTAAGGCACGACTTGCTATAAATAACATTATATAAACCATGGAGGGATCACACATTGCAATGGACCTTAAGCACATCCCATTGGGCACTATCATATATCAAATGGGCCATATCACATGAGCCTTATGTATATCAAATGGGCCACACCAATTGGTTCGTACTAATGTGCCTTAAGTACATTACAATGGGTTATAACCCATGGGCCTTGAATACATCGCAATGGGCCTCAACCCATGGGCCTTAATACATCCTAATGGGCCTTAGAATACATACAAATGGGCCTAATCACATGGGCCACATGCATAACAAATGGTGGGGTCCACTTGAACTGTTAAATCTGCCTAATTCTTTAGCTCATGCAATAAAATGAGCTTCCAAAATTGGATGGACCGGTTGGATGCAACACATGCATCATAGGTGGGAAAAGGTACAATGCGTTAGAGCTAATTTTAATGTCCCATAAGGTCAAGTTGTGTGGGCCCCGCCATGATGTGTTTCGAACATCAACACCATCAGTTGGATGCACCAACCCATCGTGGGCTTGGGTCTCAAAAATCAAGTCAGTTCGTGACTTGTGCAGGCCACACCACATGCAGCAGTGGAGAGGGGCCGTGCACCATTTAAAACATTCATAACCATTTTTGAGGGCCCACAGAGATGTGGTTGCAAATCCAGCCCATCCATTATGTGTGTCCCACATGTATGAGGGCTCAGACCAAGTTTCAGGCGCATGAAAACTCAGGTGGGGTCCACCGTCCACGGCAGTGGACGGCGTGGACACATGCATTACAGTGGGCTCCCACCGTCCGCCTGGACGGTGGGAATAAAACACATAAATCACTGTCGGCTCCACGTGGGACCCACCGTAATGCTTATATGCCATCCAACCCATTGGTAAGGCCATACGGGCCTGGATGAAGGGTAACAACAAATTTCAGCTTGATCCAAAACTTCTGTGGACCCAGAAAGGGTTTCAACGGTAGAGTTCAATTCACACTGTTTCATATATATAATGTGGGCCACCTGAGTCATGGATAGGCCTGATTTTTTTTAGAGGGGGCCCACTTTAGAGAGTGGCCTACCTCATGAACAAATTGGATGGTATATATACATCATGGTGGGGGCCACACGTGGGGCCGTGGCCCCTGGCCCGTTCGCCCGTGAAAACGCAGCAGCAGGCGCTGCCTCTTTTTTTTTTTTTTTTGAAAACTTGAATTCTGGAGGTTTTTCATGTGTGGGGCCCTCTTCAGCCAAATCCACCCCATCCATTGGTTTCCATGGCCCAAGGCCAGTCCATCAAGACCAATATTGGACGTTTTTCAGCGTGTAGAAAGATTAAGGTGAGTTTCAACAGTGAAAATCACTATTTCCAAAGGTATGGTCCGTCTGAGAGTCAGATTGACCTCATTTTTCGGCTCAACGCCTAAAATGATACGGGGAAAAGGATGGACGGCGTGGATTGAAGACATACATCAAGATGGGGCCTACACACGTGGTCCACCCAAAAAGCTTGTAAACCAAGCTAATATTTGTGTTTCCTTTCCAGACGTCCCGAGACGCTGGACTCTTTCTTTCTTTTTTTTTTTTTTGTTTTGGCATACAAATAACGTTAAGGTGGGCCCTGCTTAGGTGGGCCACCACATGGATGGATGGTGTGGGTACAACACATATGAAATGGGCCCCACTTAGAGATCGCCTGGATACAATACATTCCTCATGGTGGGGTCCATCCAAGTGGGCCACATGGCCACATCATCATCATTTGAAAGAAAATGAAAGAGAGAGTGAGAGAGAGAGAGAAAAGAGTGGGGCACACGTGTGATGGAGGGACCCCAACACTATGGGCCCTCCCTTGCATCCAATCATACATCAAATGATAATCAAGGTGGGCCATCGGCCACATCTTAAGGTCCAAAGTGAGATCGGTACCATTGATCGGTAGGCCTCACTTGGCCCATGATAAAAACACAGAAATCTAGCCTATAGAAGCACCCACCACTTGATCTTCTTGGTCCGTTGGGAAGCCGGTCACCTTGAGCTTCACTTTGATGGTGGAAGATGAGAGATGGATGGCTAGGATGAGAGATCTTGGGAAGGGAAAGTGAGCCACACAAACTCTCTCTTTTCTCTCACTTGAAATGCATGGACGTATGGTGCTTAGAGAGAAATGAGGGAGAGAGAGATTGTTGTAAGAGAGAGAGGGAGATGGGAGATGTGAGTGATGGAGTGATGTGTACTTGACTAGGTATGGGTGTGTAAGAGAGAGGGTGAGAAAGAGTTGACTTGGTAGTTGCTTGGGAATAGGGTGAAAGGTGATGTGTACTTGACATAAAGTGATTGATTGATTGTTGTGATTGATTGATTGATGGGACATGGTGTAGAGATTCTCTTGGGATCGAGAAAGTGCGGCGTTTCTTCGAAATAAATGCCGGCCCACATCTTCCGGCTTAGATATCGGATCGGTGCGCGAGTCGCGGCGTTGGAACCGTGGCGATGGTGCGGTCGCAATGATACAAGTCTTGAATTAAGTCGACATGAATTTACAAGATACGACTTAGGGTCGATCGCAACGTTGATTATACGTCGCAGGTTGCCAGAATTTGACGGGAAGGATCGCGAAAGTAGACGGAAAAGTATGGAGTAGGATACGGGTCTTACATATTGTGTGGGTTTGTGGGGAAGCTAAGCAATTCCTACATCTCAAAGAATCAATCACACAAGAGAAACAAATTATACATGTTATGAAACAACACCATATGAGAGAAATCAAACAAAATATGAGTATGTAATCATCCATGTACCAAATCATGTGAGAGGCAAGGTCAATCATCAAATGAGAACTAATCATGCAATTCCATACAATTTCAACAAACATACAATTCCTAGGTTTCCTCTAGATTCTTCAATACAACATCTCAAACAAACAAAATCATTAAGTTTATACTATAATTGGTGCTAGGCCACTTAAGGGTAATAGTTCGCACCTAAGGATCGTTGAAGGCTTTAGGAGACGATCTAGGGTTGCCAAACTCGCGGGTCGATTCATAGAGATCTTGAACCAAATAAACTTGCATGTTAGGATTATATACATTTCCTACCTTAACCCCAAAGATTACAAAAAAGATGGGTGCTTACCTCCCCAATCGGATGGAAGTAGGTTCTAGTTGTGGATATAGGAAAGGGGAAGGTATTTCTCTAAGGTTCCAAGCTTCCTTGGGCCCCACCTCCTACCACACACTCCTTTCCTTCCTTCTTCCTCTCTCTTTCTCCTCCTTTCTCCTTTTTCTCTTCTCCCTTTTCTCTCTTCCCTCTTCCTTCTCTAGGGCAAAATCGTATGGGAAGAGGGGGTGCCCAAATGAACCCATTTTATAATCTAGATTTGGTGTAAATGGCCCCAAGGGCTAGGTTTTTGCTATACTATACCTATGGGAGGGTCTTTCTAACCTCTAGGGCCCACTATGGGGTGTATATATGATATACACTATACGATAATTAGCCCTAGTGATGATCTACGTATGTCTATGATCAGCCCCCCATTTGAATGCGGCGATTGACAGATATGATTAAAAGTCTGTTCAACGGTCACCGATAGTTGATCGGGGCAGCGGTTGTATGGATATGAGCAGGAAAATATCCTTACTCCATGGGTAAAGTTTGGTCATAAATCGACGGTTTGAAATCCTCAACTTTGTATAAGAGTGGACGACCCAATTCACTTAAGTTTCAGTTCATTCTTTTAGGGTATTTGTATTTCTCATGCACTCGTCCTTTAGCTCAAGTTGAGCGGTTCTGGATAGCTTCCAGGTCTGACTCCCACGATGGACGTCAAACCCAGTAAGATGGACATTATTCTATAGTTTTGGAATTAGTGGTCCACTAACGAGCGGTTTAGAGCTTGTTTGAAAAATCAGGGCATTTTTGGAATGAATTTGGTTATGAGACTTTTCGTGGGCAATGATCAGGGTTTAGATTAACTATGTTCATAGTGTGGCCTATTTATAGCTAGTGAAATTGGAGATTTGGTCATGATTACTCTAAACCGTCGGTTTTAGGCTAAAAGAGTAACGGGGTTGATTTAGTCTATTATTCAAGATCTGGGCCTTATCTGACTCCGCCTCGGTTAGATATTTAATTTAGTTATGATTGTCTTGATTAGTTAGCAATGGGTCGGTTAGATTTGGGTCCTATGTAAGTAAATCATGGGGCTACACTTGATGTTCAAGTGATCGGGCGGATTCGTTGGCTTCCTACGGTTGATTAATCGGACTTGTGCGGTTCTTTACTGGTACCACTCCTGTATAGACTAACATTGAGTGCTAATGGTCATTAAGTGATATCATAAGTTAATTAATAATTTATTTATTTTTTAAGGATTTTTGAAAATCTAAAACAGTGAAAATCCATGATGTTACGTGGATCGATAAGAGTGGTTGGTCTGATTGGTGCTACCCATTCGAGCGAGCCCATCTACAACCGCGTTGACCTCTCTAGGGGAGTAAGAGATGGAAACCTCCATATTGGATGAGAGGGCTTTAATTCTCACCCACCAGTACCAAAAGGCCTAAGAGGGGGCAATTTGCTTGTTCATGGCCTCTACCATCACTCTGGAGTCACTGACTATCTCCACCTTACTGAAGCCCAGATTCTTACAACAAGAAAGTCCTTTCCAAATGGCCTTTGCTTCCGCCTTACCGTTGGAGCCAAAACCACAGCTCGAGGAGAAGGTAAAAAGAAAGGACCCTTCATAATCTCTACCTACCCCACCCCCACCCAAGCTACTTGGGTTGCCTAAGGCAGAGCTGTCCACATTGACTTTGATTCATTGAGCGCCAGGTAAATTAGTGAAGTGCTTTAGCGACAAGATCTTCAAGATGGCATCATCTACGAGGCATGGCTCCTTCCTTCATCATTTGGGAGCTTTAGTTACCCATAAATGCGGTCAGATATGATAAACAGGACCTATCGATAAATCAGACAATCTTCATAATCTTGATTTGGCTGAAAGAATTAGGAAACCAACTGCCTGACTCAGATAAAAAATCTGCCCGAGAAGATGTCATCTTGTAGGCTTTTGGCATGAACGCTAATACCTCCGTTATAGATGAAACACCTCAAATCGTAATATGGAGAAAGCCAGAAAGGGGTTGTCTGAAATTAAATGTTGATGGCTCAGTCAGGGGAAACCCAGGGGAAGGAGGAGGAGGGGGTGTATGCAAAGATCACCAAGGTACCCTGATTTTCGCCTTCCATAACAGCTATGACATGGTCAAAAATACCCTTGCAGGAGCACAAGCAATGGTAGATGGCCTGAAACTTTGCAAAGACATGGGACTCTCTAACATTGTTGTTGAAACCGACTCCTACATTGTTGAAGAAGCAGCCTCCAACCGACTAGCTACAAGCTGTTAGAATATATGGTATCGAATGGGAATTATTCAAAGTCTAAAAGAACCCCTCAACCTCCTCTTCTCTCACACCTTCTATGAAGGCAACTCAGTAGTGGTCAGCCTCGCCAAAATTGCTAGCAGCGGAAGCCTTGATAAGCTATATTGTACAAAAGAGTGGGATTGATTAGGAGGAACAAATCAAAGAAGGGAGTGGGCGGACTCTCTATCGTTTTATGAAAAGATGATTGCAATTGGGGCATTTCCTTATTCACCATTCTTCAGGGGAGGACCCTACTCCAGAAAGTTGGTTTCTACTGCTACCTCAGGAGTGTCCATGATTGGATCTAGACGCAGGTTGTAGGTCACCTTGCTGGCCATAGGGTATTTTGCTGCAGAAAAGTTTTTTTTTTTTTTTTTTTTTTTTTTTTTTTTTTTTTTGTAAAGGTGGAGCGGAGCCACCAAGCAATTGAAAGAAGAAAATTACATCCATTCAGGGCGGTCCCGACAAAAAGGAGAGGACTGCACCTATTGTATCAAAACAAAAAAACCAAGGCAGAGCAGAATCTACACACAGCAAACTTGCGGGCACGGCTGCTGACTTAGTTCTTGTTGTGGTAATCTTCTTGATGGGTTATCTAGAAGAGGCTGCAATCTACGCCTGGCCTCGGCTTTTGGCCCCCTTCCTATAGGACCAGACTCTCTCGTCATGCTCAATGGCATGTGGAGCTCTTCCTATTTTCCTGGGGTCTTGTTGGATTGGACCTTCGGTGCTACTTACCCGGAATTTGATCCTCCTCTCATTTCTTCCTTTCTATTTAGGTCTTTGTGTAATTGCCATATGATAGGTGAGGCCGTTTATTTTTTTTTTCATGTGGAGCCCACCCGAAGTATATAATTGTATACTTACTTTTGTCACTACAAGAAAACAGGGAAAATTTGACGCTGGAGGGAATCCTTTGGCGGCGCTAACTAATGCTAGGCACTGGAAAAAAATTCCATATAAATACAACATGACAAAACCCTAACTCATGTTTTCAGCAATTCTGTCCCCGCCCCAACTCTCTCCTTCTCTCCCCACCCCCATCTTCTCTCTCTCCCTGCTCCAACTCTCTCTCTCTCTCTCTCTCTCATGGCTACTACTTCAGCTGTTGCGCAGCATGCCAACAACGCAGTGAACCAAAATCCAATCTCAAGTCTCAGCCACAAATGATAAACAAGAAGAAATATAAATTAGAAAAAGAATCGAAGCATTCCAAACAAACCACAAGACAAGATATACGTGAAAAAACTCCAACAAGGGTAAAAAACCACGGATGCAAACTTCCACTATGAAGAAAATGAAGATTACAAGGCAATATACTAACCTCTCCCTTGGAAGTACATAAAAAACTCGTTGCCCACACCTTAGAATTATTTCTCATACCCTAAAAAGCCCTAGGGACACCAATTTATAGTTTAGGCAACTTTCCTTTCGCACCCTTGCGAAAACTGACTCAAATTTCTGCAGTCCGCATTAAATCCAGAAACGAATCCGCGTAACCTCAACTGGTTGAGCAGATTGCATGACCGGTCGAGCGAACCCCTCGACCGGTCGAGCATGGGCCACGACCGCTCGAGCACCTCAGAACCCAAAATCTGATGCTTGCTGGACTTTGAGTCGTGCCAGTCCACGACTGCTCACGACCGGTCGAGCATGGGCCACGATAGGTCGAGTAGCCCCCAGATGTGGCTCCACATTTCAACATCAGCAGCTCCCATTTTCTCCGCTATGAAAATCACTTCTTCTTCTTCTTCCAAACCCCTGTCCATCCCTTCAAATCCCCCCAAAATCTCCCACGAATGGCCTCAAAATCTCCCTTGCAGACGAGAATTTCTCAAGGGAATCTCTCTAATCTCCATACTTCTCATCGTACCATCAATCGTCGAAGATCAAGAGGTCGAGGTCGGCTCTTACTTACATCCCTCATCGTCTGATCCATCTTTCATTCTCTTCAAGGCCACTCCAAAGGATTCTCCCGCTCTTCGCGCAGGTATCGACATTTCCCTCTTCCCTCCTTTTCTCTGCATTTCATTATAAGGTCAATTTGATAATTTATTATGATCAAGACTGTCCAAATTGTAGGCCGCTTTGTGGATGGTGCGTTAGCCCAGGAATGGAATCAATTGGATAATCTTGATCCCTACCGTTAGAATGTGGAATTAGGATTCCTGAGGATTTTGTTTTAATCACCCTGGGCGACATCCATCAATTAGACATTGGGGTTCGTCTGATCAGTGTGGTTTTTGGATGATGGTCCATCCACAGTTGGGCCTGCAATTTGGGTGGTCTAGATTGACATGAATGTACACGTTCTGTATCATTGATGTGTTGCTTAGGTCACTTATTTTCGATGTGTAGTGTGCTTGCTCCTTAGTCTAGTATTCTTCACACCTCCATCACATATGAGGTTACCTTGTTTGATTGCATCTGTCAAACTGGTGGATCTATAGTTGCATGGAGCATGAAGTGAAGAAGCAATGGATTTGGGTGCGGAAGTGTCAATTTCAAAATGGTAGTGAGTATAAATAGCCAGGACACTTGAGCAGAGTGTGAGTATGAATCACTATCCAAAGTGGAAGTGGAACCTGGTTAGAAGGATTGTCCAACTATAAACCCCAGGTTTCTCACCGTGCATGGACCATGGTTCAAAATTTCCACTGATTTGAGGATTAGGTACAACTAGTGAGCATAGCCTACAAGTGAATAGTGAAAGCTAAATGGGTAACAATGCACATTATACCCTAAAAAAAAAAAAAAAAAAAAAAAAAAGGTCTATTAAGTGGGTGGTTGGGTATGTGTTGGTTCCTTCATTGTTTTATAAGCTTAAGGATCGAACAAAATCTCAGGTGGAAGTCCCCACCTTGAGGGAGGGAGCAAGGGAGGGCGAAGTGGACAGTTAGGATCATCTGGTCCATTACATACATATGGTCTTTATATGTTTGTGCTTCACAACTTTCCTAATTCAAAATTTCTTTGTTAATATATGTGCGGACATGATTTTAAAATTTTTTAAGCTGTTTATGACTTTCTAGCTTTTTATATGACGTTTGTGTTCATATGAATGGATTTTCCTTTGACACTATTTATTGATTTGATAATGTGTCAGAAACTAGGAAGTTTTCCTTGTGGTCATTTTATTTCGTTGTGCGAACTTAAATTTGAATTATCCATGTAGTTATTTGATTTGATAATGGTTAGAGAAAGTTTTGATTTGATAATTAGCCACTGTCAGGCTGGCTGGTTAGATAGGAAGTATTCCTTATGGTTATTTGATTTGATAATAGGTAGTGAAAGTTTTCCACAGAGCTGTTCCAGTGGACGAGCGGGTCCAACATAATGGCATCTCCCTTGCCTCTATTTGCGTTTGTTGCCCCTACCCAGCCCCGTTCCAGGTTGAATCGTTGGACCATCTTTTTTCCCTCTGTTTTACGGTGACCCAAGTCTAGGAATACTTTGGGAGGATTTTTAACGTTCACTCTCCCCCTTCCTCCCCTACACTAGTTGGAGCCAACCTCTGGTGCTCCACGTGCTCTCTTTCAAGTGGGTCTCTTCTCCTCAAAGGCTTGATTCCCCGCCTCATCATCTGGGAACTCTGGATTGCTAGCAATCTGGTTCATTTTGAAAAGGTCATCATGGCCCCTGATGGGGTTATTTCTAACATTCGCTGTTGGATTCAGCAGGCTTATCCCCCTTTTTAAGATGCCTTCGTCGCTGAAGATGTTGACAACGCTCTCTCTCAACATTCTGGGTATTCCAATCCCTTCCTCCCTGTTGCCTAAGGCTGAGGTGGTCAAGTGGGCTAGGCCCAACCAAGGCTGAATTAAGATCAACGTGGACGGCGCGTCCCGGGGCAACCCCGACTTATTGGGGGGTAGCGGAGTGGCTAGGGACAGCAAGGGTGCCTTAATTTTCTCCTTCGCTCATAGGTACGGTTTCAGTTCAAATGTCAGGGCTACGATCAAGGCTATTGTTGATGGCTTAACCATCTGTGATAGGCGTGGGCTCTCGAGAGTGGTCTTCTCAAGAGATTCCAAATCTGCGGTGGACATTCTCTCTAACTTCTTATTTGGATCCTGGATCACATGGTATTGGTGTGCTCGTTTCCTCTCCCTTCATCACGCTTTGAGATTGATTTGTCCCACACCCCGAGAGAGGCAAATTCTGTGGCAGACGACTTGGCGAGGCTTTGGGCTGCTTCTCAAGCTAATCACCTATTCGCTTCGGCTGCGGACCTCCCTCCCTCCTCCCGTGGCTTCCTGTTCCTGGACAGGGTTGGGTTGGGGAACCTGCGGGTCACCTGACTGAGGTGTCACTACGGCGTTGTTGTCGGGCTGTGGCCCTTCCTTGTAGCATTTCTCTCCTTCTTTTGGTCTTGCTTCTTGTTCAACTCATATGATAGGTGTGGCCCGGTGTTTTTTGTAGTGCCCGCCCGAAAAGCTAGGTTATATATCTTCTATCTATCAATACAGATGCTGGGCATTGCCCATCTTTAAATAATAATAATAATAATAATAATAATAATGAATTATCCATTGTTTTCTGCATTAATTTTGGTCGATTTGTAATTATTGAGGTTATTTTCTATAGCCTTTAAAAAAATAAAATTAAACGGGACTATTTCATTGATTTCTGGACATAAGTGGCTAAACAGCCTACACCATGCTGCAGACCCTTCGGGTAGCCCCAGCTACAAAAATAAGTCGAGGGCCTATCATATAGGGACGCAAATCGGTCCTAAATACAGAAGAGAAAAAAAAACTCCCAAAAATTGACAAAAACCATCTAGGAAAAAAAGGTTGAAGTTAGACGGCCCTGACTGTACCTAGTCCGACCCTATCTAGGAAAATCAGGGCACGTACGTGCCTTGGGAGCGAGGCCTGTGTGAACATGGAGAGACGTAGCTTGACTGCCACTCCCTTCCCGGGCCATACCGTCTGCTGGTCCATTCCCTTCACGCAAAATATGGCTGAAGGTGAAAGTGCCAAACTGCAACAAGCTCGAGATTCGAGTAATCCATGGCTTCCACTGCCAAGGGATGCTGAATTTTCCAGTGAGCAAATCCACAACCATTTTTTTAATCTGATTCGACTGCCACCTTCTTCAGGCCCCTTTCTAAGCAAATAGACATTCCATCAAATATCGCTCGCAACTCCACTAAATTGTTCGACCCGACTCCATATCCTGCCGAGATGGCAAGAATGAAATCATCATTGTCCTTGCGACAAATACCCCCTCTACCTAAACTTCCCGGGTTCCCTCTCGTTGACCCGTCAACATTTAACTTAACCCAACCTGCAGGAGGAGGATTCCATTTAACGACGATCGAGCTTGGACTGCGGTGAGCCATCTGCCGGGATGAGGGGTAGTATCTCGGAATGTCGATGATCGGGCTGAAACTTAAGTCGTCTCCAATCACTAATTTTTCCCACCACTTGATACGATCGATAGAGGCCCTGATTTGAATGGGCTTATTATCGTAAATGTAATCATTCCTAGCGCGCCAAATTTCCCATAGGATCAGGAAAGGAAGGTGATACCTGACTCTAGCTGGGGCGCTACCAGGGGCTGCGACTCTCCTCCATTGAAGCAGTCTTCCCTCTACAGATTGGTGGGGCTGCGTGGCCACCCCAAAAAGCACGCTGAAGTGGGACTAAACTGTAGCCGCCTGATGGCCGTAGAGGAATAGGTGGGGAATGGTTTCCACTGAGCTTGCCCAATGGTTTTCCTCACAGCACCTGCATAATTTGGATGCCATAGCAACACCTCTCGATTGAACTCTATCATCTACTAGAATTGCCCCCTGCAGCAGTCTCCAAGTGAAAAGAGAAATTTTTGGTGGAATTTTACCTTTCCATATCCAGTTGGCCCACATTGTTGCCGGAGATGCTTCTCTGTTCAGACTCCAAGCTGATTTAAGGGTGAACGCCCCTGAAGAGTCATGCGGCCAGAAGCACTCTACCCGGTTTTCCGTAATAGAAAATCCCCTTTGGAAAATCACATCGAGGACTTGTTGGGGTAATAAGGCGAACACTCTTGAAGGAGGAAGAGGACTGGCTATGCCTAGAAAATCTCTCACTTGAAGCTCTCTCATGGCCTTCGGGATTGGCCTATCAACCAACAGCTAGAGCAGACCCAAACCAGTCCAATTGTGCGTCCAAAAATTGAAGTCTCCCTTGCCCACCTGCCACTGCACGTTGTTTGACAGAGTGGGGAGGAAGAGCCTGATTTTTCGCTAGATGGGAGAAGAATTGATAGGTGTGGGACTCAGGGCATTCGAGTACAGGTCCCTCTAATGTTTGGCTCGCATGAGCAATGCCCAGGGACCAACGATCTCACCAAATTTGACAATCCAGGCCATCTTCATTATAAGGTCATCCATGACCTCTTTCAGTCGTCGAATCCCCAACCCACCTTCATCGGTTGGCCTAGCATGTTTTCTTCCATGCAATCCATTGCATTTTGCTTTTACCATCAGCCCAGCCCCAAAAAAATCTTGCAAACTAACGCTCTAGATTATGCAGCACCTGATCAGGAATATGCATGGCTGCCATGATGTGAATCGGAAGACTCCCTAGCACGTGCCTGATGAGAGTCGATCTCCCAGCTTGAGAAATGTGCCTGCCTACCCATCCGCCGATTCTTCCATTTACTTTGTCAATAAGAAACTGAAAATCGGTTATCCTAATCCTGCCTTTAGACAGATGAGCCCCTAGATATTGGACCCCATCTCTGGCTCGGCTAATGCCCAGTAGCTGCTCAGTGGTTCTGATCCTGCCCGCCTAGATGTTCTTGGAACTGATGAAGCAACTTTTGCTGTAACTGATCTTTAGGCCCGTTGATGATTGGAAAAGATGTAGGAAGTTTTTGGTTGCAATAAGGGAAGCCCGGCTCCCATTTAGGAAAATAAGAGTATCATCCGCGTATAACAAGTGCGAGATGAGGGGGCAGCCACGAGGAAACTTGAACGGTTGGCACCAACTGTGAGCCACCAACTGCTTCCAACTAATGGAGAAGGCTTCCATCGCGAGAATGAACAGAGTTGGGGATAATGGGTCTCCCTGTCTCAAACCTCTGGATGAGTTAAAGAACCCCGATGCTTCTCCGTTGATGAGTACAGAGAACTAATTTTTCCCCCAGCAAGATTCGAAGAGGTTGACACATCTACTATTGAAACCGAATTTCTGCAGAACTTTCTTCAGAAAAACTCAATTAACTCTGTCGTAGGCTTTCTCCAGATCCAGTTTGATGATAAGATTACCCCCTCTACTCTTTCTGTCAATCTGTCGCATTGCCTCCGGAGCCAGTACAATGTTTTCTGAATTGGATCTCCCTGGCACAAACGCACCTTGTTCCTGCGAAATCAACTTGGGCAGAATTTTACGTAATCTGTTAGCCAGGATTTTAGCGAGGATTTTATAAATGACATTACAGAGGCTAATAGGGCGATAGTCAGAAAATTTTACAACTGACGGGGATTTGGGGATTAAACAGATCAGCGATGCGGTAAACGCTCTAGGAAGGGATCCCCCTGCAAACCACTCTAGAGCTGCTTTATGAATGTCTCCGCCCACAATCTACCAGCATTCTGCGAAGAAGGCCACCGAGAAGCCATCTGGACCTGGGGCCCCATCTTTCGGAATAGAGATGACTGCTGAATAGACCTTAGATAGCGAAGGAAGCAGCAGGAGCGAATCATTGTTTTGCTGATCGAGCAGGTGAGGGATCGCCTTAACGAAATCTGACTGAGAGGAGACGGGTTCAGCCTGGAACAATTCCTCAAAATAGGAGACAACCGTCGCTTTGATCTGGTTTGGATCGGTTAGGGTGATGCCGGACTCAGTCCTGATGGAGGTAATCGCGGCTTTTCTGATTTTCTCTCAAGCCGACGTGTGAAAATAACTGGTGTTTCTATCGCCTTCTTCTAGCCATGTGTTCCTCGACTTCTGCTTCCAAAAAACCTCTTCCATTTGTTCCAGCTGATCCAACCTCTACCTGGATACCATACTCTGATGAAGGAGATCGTCATTGGGTGAACATTGCAATCTATAATCGAGAATTTCAGCTACTCCTCTGTCCTGTTAATCTGATGGAAAATGTTTCCGAAGACTTCTTTGTTCCACATTTTCAACATTTGTTTGGTTTTCTTAAGCTTGAGAAGAACATTAGTCATGGGCTGCAAGGCACACTCGCCATCCTAGGCTTTCTTAATCAGAGGGAGGAAGGAGTCATGCATAGACCACATCCTGAGGAATATGAACGGCCCGATGAAAGAAGAAGAAAAAAAAATGGATGGCCGATGGTGCACTTTATTACAACCTCATTGCAAATGATGTTGGCATGATTCAAGAGGCTGATATTGGTGTTGGTATCATGCACGTTTGTTGTTCCTGCAGGCTGGCTTCCCATATATCTTCCAAACTATAAGTCACATGTCATATATTTGGGTCATGCTCATACTTATAGGATCTTGGCAGCTCTACAACTAGGAATAACAAAATCGCTATCACTTAGGTTGGTTGCACTAAATATCATGATATTTGGTGTGACCAAACACACCCTTAATATTTTTCGGATTCAATATTGCCTTTGAAGTGGTTTCAAAGGAACAAGTTTTGTTTTAGTTGCTATGTTCTTACAAAATTATATATGTTTATCAACTTATTTTCTGCATCTATAAGATAGGTGTGCCTCGGGTTTTTTTGTGGAGCCCACTCGAATGGATGTACATGAATTCCCCATTATCATCAAAATTACAGGTGGTGTACTCCCACCTTTTTGGGGGAAAAACATATTCCAACCTGATGGATAGACCATATTTATTTTTAGGATAGGGCATATGTTTACAATGGACCCCAGTAGACGAGTGGCCCAAATCCTTTACAAGCATGCCATGTTTACCGTGGAATACTATTTAGTTTTAATCTTTCTTTACCTTATGTATGCAGTTGTGGAGGACCCCTTACATGTTAGGATGCAACTAATGGTTAGGATGGGTCAAGTTTGGGCTGTGTATGATGACATGAAAGCCCAATTTTGAAATTTACGTAGGTTGCAAGATCTGCTTTGGGTGCTTGAGCTTTTCTTGTTCTGTTTTGTAGTTCCATGTACATGGACAATATCGGAAATGCTTTCTTCCATTCTTCTATTAATAGATCATACAATTTCAATTGTGCTATAGGGTTGGTTATCAGCAGTGCTTTTGTGTGTTTCATTTGGTTTAGGATGCTAAACTTCTTGTGTCTGTTCTTTTTGTTGTTTTATTCTTGAATCAAGTCCATGGGCGTTCGCCTTGCTGGAATGCATTTAAATTGTAAATAAGCAATTCATTTATATTGATTAAATGCAATGGTAACCGTATTTAATAGTTGTGGTGCCCCTTGCAAAACTGCAAAATTGCAGATTCGTTTATTGCCTTCTGGTTGGTAACAGATTTTGCAATTTCTCATTTGGTAGCACTTATTGTTTGAATATCTTGCTTCAATATAATGATTTCTCATTTTTTTTCACTGGCATTTCTGATGAGCCAGTATCCTTCAGCTCATCCACAGCCCAAATAAAAGAAAAGAGAAGAAAATAAAATAAAAGAAAAGAAAAGAAATGCAGCCCATTGCAGAAGTTAACCAGCGAATTGCAAGAATTTCAGCTCATCTCCACCCGATCAAATCTCCAGATGGAGGAAAGTTCCATCTTGAGGCGCACAGCTTGTCGGGCGTAAGGTGGGGCACCCGGATTCAAAGTCACGATCTTGGGCGCTGCTGGAGGCATTGGGCAGCCTCTAGCGTTGCTGATGAAGATGAATCCACTGGTTTCGGTTCTGCATCTCTATGATGTTGTCAATGCTCCTGGAGTCACGGCAGACGTCAGTCACATGGACACTGGCGCTGTGGTACGTGGGTTTTTGGGACAACCGCAATTGGAGAGTGCACTTACAGGGATGGATCTTGTTATAATTCCAGCCGGTGTTCCAAGAAAGCCGGGAATGACAAGGGACGACTTGTTCAACATCAATGCTGGGATTGTCCGGACCCTTTGTGAAGGGATTGCTAAGTGCTGCCCTAACGCAATTGTGAACTTGATCAGCAATCCAGTGAATTCCACTGTTCCAATTGCCGACGAGGTTTTCAAGAAAGCTGGCACCTATGATCCAAAGCGTCTTTTGCGAGTGACAATGTTGGATGTTGTGAGAGCCAATACTTTCGTGGCGGAGGTCTTGGGAAATGATCCTAGGGAAGTTGACGTTCCAGTTGTCGGTGGTCATGCAGGAGTTACAATCTTACCCCTTCTATCACAGGTTAAGCCACCGTGATGATCTTTCACTGCTCAAGAAATTACTCACTTGACGGATCGCATCCAGAATGGGGGAACTGAAGTTGTTGAGGCAAAAGCTGGGACGGGCTCTGCAACACTGTCCATGTCATATGCTGCTGCTAAATTCGTAGATGCATGCTTGAGGGGCTTACGAGGTGATGCTGGAATTGTAGAGTGCTCATTCGTGGCTTCTCAGATGACGGAACTTCCTTTTTTTTGCATCAAAAGTACAACTAGGCCGTACTGGAGCAGAGGAAATCTTCCCTCCAGGACCACTGAATGAGTTTGAAAGGTCGGGCTTGAAGAAGGCGAAGAAAGAGCTAGCGGGAAGCATCCAGAAGGGGATCTCTTTTATCCACTAAATGACTCTCACCCATGACTACGAAGAAGCGGATGCACGAAAGACCCCACTCTTGGCAAACCATCAGAACCAGCCCTCATGGTTAATTGTCCTGTGCCACCGAGGAGTGAAATGGCCTAATTTTTAAGGCAAAAAAAAATCTGAATTTGCTTCTAACCAGATGGAAAGATGACACGTCCCAAATTTGCACTTGTTCCTGCAGGATTTGATAATTCCATACACTACATCGAGACAATGCAGCAAACTTCTGATTTTAGTAACTGCATATAGATCCTACAAAATTGCAACATAGGAGTGTGGGGCATTTTCACCATCCTACAAAATCTAATATTAGCATATAGATTTAAATACAAACTGCTTCCATGCAAAAGAGACCCATACATCAAAACTGAAGCCAATTCAATACATGAGATATAGCAAGTACAAGAGAAAAGAAGCAATAAGAGAAGATTGTGCCAGGCTTACTTAGAAGAGCATGATAAAAAATCAGAAAAAGAAGATAGCAACATAGGCACGCTTAGGCCCAACCACTATCAGTGAATTGAAGAGTTTACATCTAAACTATTCAACTTCATCATTTCTTAAATCTTATCTGCGGGAATATATGAATAACACCCTTGCTTCAGTTTAAAAACTTCATGGAACTTCTGTCCACCATCTTGTAACAATGGAGGTGACATGTCTTCAGAAAAAAGAAGAAGAAGAAGAAGAAGAAGAAGGTCAGCTACTTGAATGATAGGTAACAACATTTTGAAATAGACCAAACAGAAATTAATGCTGCACAGCTGTAAAAAAAGAGGTGAAAGCAAACTCATGGATGATCTTTAATCAAAGGAAACTAGAGAAATCAGACAATGTGACCCACCACAGATTAGGAATCTGAAACAAATTACTAATGACTTAATCTGCTTTTTCATCATTCTTTTTTGCAATTACATTGGAGTTTCCAATGAATCACAGTTATCAGCACCTTCTCTTCGCGGATGATACGCTTCTGTTCCTTAATGGAGGTATCCACTCCGTCCGAGCAGCCAAGCAATTTCTTGACAGTTATCAGTAGGTCTCGGAGCAAAAGATGAATTTCCACAAGAGTGTGTTCATGCACCAGAAAACATGGCGGCTTCCAAGATCACGTCAATCCAAAGGGAATTAGGGTTGATCACTCCAGTAACAAGCATGGTGTATTTGGGGGTACCAATCTCGACGGGTCGGAAAAGGAAAGACGCCTTTCAGAGAGTAGTGGACAGGGTCGAGGGCTGAATCAAGGGATGGAAAGCTCGTTTCCTCTCTATGGCAGGGAGGGTCACTCTGGTGAGCCACGTGCTGGCTAGCATTCCAGTCCATACGTTGGCTGCTACTCATGTCTCGATTGGCGTTCTCAAACATTTGAAGAGTCGATTTGCGGATTTTATTTGGGGCTGGAAGGATGGCAGGAAAAAACTCCATTGGCGGAGTTGGTAGTTCATTGCTCTTCCCAAGAGCGAAGGGGGTCTGGGAATTAGGCGTCTTCAGGATGTCATGACCACATCTCAGCTCAAGATGGCGTGGACAGTTATGAACTCAATGGATGCTAGCCTATGGGCCTCGTTCATGCGAGCTAGGTACCGTGAGGACCTTGAGCGTGGTGGACAGCATAACCCCACTCCTATGGTATCACCATTATGAAGAGAATTAGAGCCTTCTCCCCTCCATCAAGGCTACTATCCCAATGGCAGATTGGTGAAGGCAATTTATGCCTTTGGAAAGACAATTCGCCGGACTGGGCCCCTTGCAAGATAGGCTGTTGACCGTTATTCCCCCCGCTCTCCTTCACTTTAGAGTGAAGAATTTTCTGGGGAAGATGGGCCCTTTTCCCCCTTCGGCGGTTTTCTCAGTCCTTTCTCAGCATCAGATTGACACGGTTTTCCATGGCAGTTTCTGCGTGATAGACGGGGATGATACCCCTTTCTGACCGTCGAGTCCCTCGGGCAAGTTCTCGGTCTCGTCCACTTGGGAGATCTATCGTGCGCGCAGCCCTCAGACGTTTTGGGGCAGGAAAATCTGGCATGCTCTGATTCCCCCAAAGTTGTCCATTCTTATGTGGCGGATCCTTAGAGGGGTAGTTGCTGGTTGATGTCGCCGTCCAATCCCGTTGGGTGCAAATGGCCACTAGATGTAGCTGCTGTAAAGATTCCGTTTCGCAGAGGACCTCAGTTGAAACCGTTGATCATGTCTTTTTGCACAGTGCCAAGGCGAGATTGGTATGGTCCCATTTTGCCCGTCTTTACGGCGTCCCCTTGACTCGCAGCTTCTCAGTCGGGGAGTGGCTTTCTCACTGGTGGGGATCACGTACAGCCTATGGTCCCACTGGTCCTCTGAAGAATCAGTTGTCATGCTTCATTTTGTGGGAGCTATGAAAATGCAGGAATGGCTCCAGATTTGACGGGATTTGGGTGAGCATGGAGATCTTGATCTCGCGCATCTCCGTCTGGCTGACAAGAGCTGTAAACAGTCGAGCGTCATCGGGTTCTAGTGTTGGCAGTCACAGAACTCACAACAGGGTGTTGTTTTCTTTGGGGATTAACGTGCCTCCCCATCGCGAGGAGTCCCACGTGGTGCGTTGGTCGAAACCACCACGTGGGTGGGTTAAACTAAACGTGGATGGTTCGTCTCGGGGTAATCCGGGACGGGCTAGTGGCGGGGGAGTGTGCAGGTCGAAAAACGGAAACTTACCTTTTGCCTTTTATGCTGGCTATGGTTGCGCTTCTAACACCAGGGCTGAGATATGTGCGGTCCACGATGGTCTTTCCCATTGCATCCATCACGGCTTCAACAACATCGTTGTTGAGTCCCTTTTCGTCCGCCTTTTTTCTCTCTTACCTACATTCTCTCCATCGGTCTGAAAAAGAGCAAAAAACCTATCTCTCGACCCTCATCTCAATCCGACCGTCCATCTCACCACTCTCCGAACCCGCCCCAGAAATCTGACGGAGAAGATAAAGCGGAAGAAATGGACGGAGGAGGAGGAGTCGACCCTGATAAGCAAGTACTTGGAGCTGCTCTGGTCGGGCACTTGTCGAAGCTGAAGACCCGCGAGAAGAAATATTCGAGCCGATCGCACAGCACGTGAACACCCTCCATCACATGGTGGACCCCACCTCCTTCCCCTTCCGATGGTCCTAGCGCGACGTCTCGATCAAGGTACAGAACATGCGACATCAGTTCCTTAACGTGAAGCAGAAGATCCGAATCGTCCCTTCTTCAAATTCTGCTTCGTCCAACACCAGTGGCTATAACTGGTCTGACGTTGAAAACCACTGGCAGAATTTCCTGAAATACAAGTTTTTGGAGATCTTGATCTTGATCCACCACTCTCAGTTGCTGCAAACGGAAGTGGCAACAATGTCCACGTTGGAAACAGCAACAACCACAACGATGATGATGATGATAGGGCAGGACCGGTGGACGGCCCGTCATCTTTGTTGGTAGTGGATGATGATGCTGCTGTTTTTGGTTATGATGGTTTTGTCGATGGCGATGGTTCTGATGTCCTTGGATTGGGTCTGGGGATTGATTGTGAGGATGGGTTCGATGCGGATCGTGATGAGGAGGAAGTGGACCCGGCCGTGAGTGATGGCAAGGAGCGAGATGGTGGTGAGGATGGGGAAGATGGGGACTTGGGTTTTGTTTGCAGGATGAAGAGAGCGAGGAAGGACGGCGAGGATTGGGGCGGGCAGGTTTGGAGCTGAGGGAGATGGCGTTGAGGAGGGAGGAGAGTAGAGGGAGAGGGAGTTTGGGAGAGAAGATGAGGTGGTGGCGAGAGAGGATGGGAGGCAGGAGAGGGAGAGGCAGAGGGAGGACCGAATAGGCACGAGGGAGTTTGAATTGGAGGAGCGGGAATGGATGTGGGTGAGGCGGGAGTTTGAGAGGCGGATGAGGGTTGAGGAGTTTGTAGAGGAACGGAGGTGGAGGATGAAGATGGAGGAGAAGAGAGAGGAGGAGGAGATGAAGTGGAGGGAGCAGATGGTTGGAATGCAGATGGAGCATGAGAAACAGATGATGGAGATGTATGCAGATGCTTGTCATAACCAAATGCAGGTTTTGGGGGTTCTGGTGAGGCTAGTTAGCCAGTTCTTCGGGCCTGGGGGTGATGGGTTGGGGGGTGGGATGGGTGGGTTGCCTTCACAAGTTTTGCAGAATCTGCAACATCCAGGGAGCTTGGTGGGTGAAAACGGGAAGGCAGATGGGAACTCAGGGGGCCACTTCATGTAGATTGTTGTAAGTTGTAGCAACTCTGCTTTTTGTTGAATCGTTATTTGAATTTTTTTATTTTATTTTTAAAAAAAAAAAAAAACATTGTTGTTGAGTCCGACTCGTTTCTGGTGGTCAGTTTCCTATCGGGAAGCGCATGTCCGGGTTGGAAATGGAAGTGTTGGCTGGATAGAATTAGGACTCTCGCTTCCTTCTGTAACGTGGAGTATCGACACATCTTGAGAGAAGGTAATGGGCCGGCAGATGGCATGGCCAATTTAGGGGGCGTGAAACAAAATTCGGCCCTTCTTCTCTCCTTCGCGGATCTCCCTCTGGAGGTGAGAGGCCTCTTGTTTCTTGACAAGACGAGATTAGGGGCTGTTAGAAAGCGGTTCAAACAGTAGTGGTGGTTGGTGTCGCTGCAGCTTCGGTGTTTGTTTCTGCTGTGTCTGGTTTTTCTTTTCTCTTTCTGGCTCCTCTGTCAGTTTTTGGTACAGGAGGAGCTCTTTTCTTTCTTGTGCAGTTGGGATATGATAGGCGGGCTGTATAGGGCTTGTGGCCGCCCGAATGTGGTTTCTCTTGGGGGTAGTCAATCTCTTGATGGGGCCCCCTGCTCTTTTGTATAGCCCTTTTTGTGGAATGAAAGCAGAGGATCTTGGAAAAAAAAAAAAATCACAGATCTAACATGCGTGTTCCTATTCCTATTCCATTCTTCTCAATTCCGGGTTCAATCGTGTGCTCCATGTTGTGTCAATAGTGGATTGACAGTGTAGCTATTGGAGTTAACTGTAGAATTGAGTATTAAATATACATCCTTTTAGGGTATTTGAAGTTCGAACAGTCCCAGTGGACCAGGAAACAAAATTTGACAAGGCCAAGCTAATTGGCATGCATGCATGCATCATGCATGCCAAGGCATATAAATTATCTAAGAAACAGGTCGGATGAAAATCAGGTGAGCCAATCATACATGAACAAAATGGACAGTTAGCGTTTAACATATATGTATGGCACATTTGATGAGCAGATTGCCTGAATTTGTGCAAGGGAAGCTACATGGTGACCCCCACCTGTGAAATTTACATGGAAATAGAGTCCTTAAGGACAAATATAACACTTACCAGAATGCATGCGATCAATTGAAATTTTCACTTGTAAAGTGTGCAGAGGTTTGTGATGGTCGCCTAGTTGTCAATGCATGCGAAACAAAACCTGAGATTCACATACAGGATTGATGTTGCATGCAGAATATGGAAGATGTATTAATGAAGATAAAAGACAGAGGAATCTTTGACCAACATCTGCTCAAAAGAAAAATTAGTCTCTCATCTTACAGTATTCACTCAATAGTGTATGCCAGAAAAATATAGATGTGAATACTCACCTGACTAATGAGGTCTTTCGCGGAGGAAGAAACAACTGGTTTTGGGGGAAACTACAGATCGACCTTTATGATCCTGGTAGTTTATAAGGAAGCATGTCAGATTATCAATCTTCTGACAATCATTGAGAAACAATGAAAAACTGGATATGTATATGTTAGCGATTTGTATTCCAAATTTTTTTATCAGAGTTTTAAATAAATAGCAAAGAAGGAAAGAAAGGAAAACTTATTAACCAGAGTTTTTTCATCGATCCACACAATTTTCATGTATTTTCTAGGAATATAGTTTTCATATATTTCTAAAATATTTACAATTTAGTCTGTCTACTTAATTTTTAACTGGTTATCACTATTCAGTACAGTAACGCATCCAAATGCAACAGCTTAAAGCAATCTGGTTCATTTACTGAAAACCACGCATCATTACTTTTCGCAATTTTTTTCTCCGGATCCATTTCATTTAATTCAAAGAATCCAACCAAACTAAGGACAAAACAGAAATCCAGACTACACCTTCTATATGTATCTGAGTGTTCCTTTGCTTCGAATGTCTACTCCAGGAGTCATGCTCTACACTTTCCACTGTAACAAAGGCCACATATAACAGAGTTCAGGTCTAAATGGATAATCAATCCATCGGCATTATATTCAATTTTAAGGACCTACAGACAGGGACGGCTTTGAATTTACCCATCTCGGGTGAAAGATAATCTAGAGTACCACACATCGTCCGCCTGCGGTTGAATGTGTGCACAGACCACCCAAAATCTGCAATTTTCAGTTCACCCTATCTAGAAAATGCAACTAAATTATAGCATGAATTTCATTTAAAAAATGAAAGAGAGGATGCAACAGCCAAGTAAGTTACCTGTACTCCGATTAGAAGATTCTCTGGTTTGATGTCTCTATGTATGACATGTTTCCCATGGCAATATATTAATGCCCGTGCCAACGAATCAATGTACTGTTGCATATAACATAAAACTATATTATTTGGTATTTGGGTACAAATGGGGAAAACCAGGAAATGTCATATCAGCATTTCCCCCTTGATTATATCAGCAATTTCAAGGGAAAACGTGGAATCAAATGTTCGGAAGGCATGATAATGCTCAAACATTTTTATCAAACTGCTCAAGATATTTTTTGTGGTATTAGGTGATTAGTGCTCAAATAGTTTTGATTTAAAAATTAAAAAAAAAAAAAAAAAAAAAAAAAAAAAAAAAAAAAAACAGATGCAGACCAGTGTAAGTCTGTAGTATTGCAGGAATACCGTACATATAGACAACTGATTAGTTCCCTTCATAAAATATGAAGGCGAGGAAAGAGAGAATATCAACGCCCGTATAACTCATAAAGAGAAAAGAATACTCACAGTAGCAACACGTTTTTCACTGAAATATTTGCATTTCTACAGTTCCTTGTATAGTTCACCTTTCGCCGCATATTCTAATATCAAATAAACTCGAGTCTGCAATAAAGACAAACAAAAGGACATTTGTATCAATAAACTACAATTCTCTCTTAGCGCTGTGACTCGACTGCAAGAAATATATATAAAGAGGTGATGGAAGAAATATCTCCACCTGATCGTAGAAGTACCCATAAAGATGTAATATGTTTGGGTGGCGAAGGTGACTCTGTATTTCGACTTCCCTGCGTAGCTGATGCTCGACCTAAGACTGCTTCAGCTGGCTCTTAAAGAGAACCTTGAGTGCCACAATATGATTGCTCTGTTTCAGGGGGAACAAAAAAAAAAAAAAAACACTCATTCTTAGTCTACCAGGAATTTTGTAGGAAAATAATCTAACTTTCTTCAATAGGTATAAAAAAACATCTATAATACAAACAAACTAACATATATTGATAAAGTAAACCCTGTATCCAAATCTTGTTTGCAGGATGTGATAACACTCACAAGAAAAAGAATTTTTAAAAAAAAAAAGAACATTTATATGAGTGTATGTTTCATAATCCAATGGAGTATGAGAACTTCACAGGTTTAGATTCTGAATCTAGTTTTATACATGGCAATGACCTTTCGTTATGGCATAAACCCTGTATCATTTATTCATGGCTATGATTTCAAACTCAGTTATTAATTTCACTATCTTGTAATGCCTTAAAAAAAAAAAACTAAAAAAACTAAAAAAAACTTTAAAAAAAAAAAAAAAGCATGAGAAACCCTTTTGAAAACGATCTAAAAAGATTCTAAAATAGCTGGTAATGACATATAAGCAAAACCATGTCATCAGGTCATTAGAAACCGACTTAACTCGAAATTTACAATATATAGGTGTCATTCCTCAATGATCATCAGATCTAAAGAGAAAATACAATGAGAAAGAAGAATTTCAAAGAAAAATTCCCTCAGAAACAGAAAGAAACCAATGGTGAACAACAAACCTTCTCTCTTACCAGGTAAACATGACCAAACTTGCCTCTTCCAAGAGGCTTTCCAATGTCAAAATCATTGAGAGTCCACCTCCTCTTCTACGCCGTTGGAACCTCGGACGACGACTGTAGGAGGGGAAAAAACCCAAATCAGGTAAAAAGAAACACTCAAAACTATGTTAGGTTGAGTCTAACCTGCTCTTAAATGGGTTTACTATTGATGGGCCAAGTGGGTTTTGGCATACCACTAATGAATCAGTTAGTGAGGTCTCCTCTACTCACTTCGTTATACATGCGATTGGGCGGCAGCCGGTGTCAGATGTTTACGAGACCATGGTGATATCCAAATGAGAATCGTATTGAGATATGGAGTATACATTAGGATTGACACAATGCATCGCATATGGCATTCAGGCATTGCATCATATTTGACATTCATGTACTCGAGATTGGGGAGGTGTAAATACAATCTAAGTAACATATAACGTGGACCATAATCCCTAATGGGTATGAGACTATTTGGGATCAGGAGTTTATCATCCTGGAATTACTTCGCATGTTAGGTATGAGACTAACATGTGTTATAACCCTAGGTATGAAACCCCTACTGGTGCATGATATTATATACCATGTCTTGATCATTCAGTATGCACTCTTGTATCTTTGTATCATGGCTACTATGATAATATGCCTCACTCATGTTATTTTATAGCATATATTGTATAGACTTGGTAGGGCTAGTTGTATGATTTACATCTATCATTTCTGCTTACTCTGATATTGATATATTGATGTAATATATCTGTCACACACATTAAGCACACATACACGCACTCTACTAAGCTTCATAAAAAGCTTAACACGTTGTTTAAGGCACATGTTACTATAATATGTAGTTATTGGCAATGTTGGAGCATGCTCATTATTTATGTTTGGAGATATTCTATATCAACAATGTACCTTGAGCTATTGATTAATAAATATGTATGTTGTTCATGGAGTTCCTTGAATTATACTTAGATTCATAAGTTTCTCCTAAATCCTCCTTGTGGGATTCTGCTTTTAAATCTTGGCATAAGTTAAGAGCCAAAATTGGGGTACTACGGAAGCTGTTAGCACTGGATTCGGTTTACGGTGAATGGGCGTCAAAAACTGGATTTGGGACATGTTAGACAAGAGTCTGAATTTTAAAAGTTTGTTGGATATTTTTCAAAAGTCTTGATTGATGCACTCAATCGATCGATCGATGACCTGTGTAACTTGCAAAAGTGCATAAATCTTTGTGGCGGTTTAGAATTTTCCTTCTTTTTTTTCTTTTTTTTGGAAACACTAGAATTTCATTTCATATGGAAATTTACAACCATTCAGGAGAGTCCCAACAAAAAGGATCGGACCACTCCCATCATATAACTTAAAATGCACAAAATCTTAAACAGAAAGAAGAGAAACGAAAACAGGGAATAAACTGATGCCCCAGCTAATGTTGCCTAATTGTCCCGATGCCAATATTATCAATGGCAATTAAACCGCGCACTTGTCTCAGAAGGGAAGCTCGAGAGTTATATAGTGAATTTGGGCATCCTTCACTAGCCATCCTGGCTAAAGCATCCGCTACCGAGTTCCCCTCACGATAAATGTGGCTAAAAATGAGGTTAAGAGGACGCCGATAAAGCTAAATTTCACCCATGTTGTATCAAATGTTCCACGAACTGGGGCTGCGAGGATCGCTGACCGAATTTGCAATGGTCTTTGAATCTGTATCCACCATAATGTTGGATAGGCCCAAGTTGGCGCATATCTTGATTTCATCTAACATGGCTCGGGCCTCAGCAATTGTGTTTGTAAAATGACCATAGTTTCTGTGGAAGGCAAAGATGAGTTTGCCTTAGTGATCCTGGTAGATTCCACCCTGTTGGGATTTTTGGCCTGCGGAATCACATAGATCTAGATCTAGGATAGCAATCCAATGGCACCAAGCATACAAGAGAACACACGAATTTAACGTGAAAAACCCTTTCAGGAAAAAACCATGGCACAAAGCGACAGATCTCCACTATGAAACAGAAATTACAAAGAGAGAGGACTTACCCGATTCGAACAACCTCGATTCTCACCCTTGCTACACCCTTTAATTTCCCTAGAACCCCTTTAGAAAGCCTTAGCATGCCCTAGAATAACCCTAGGGACCCCTCTTTATAGTTTAGGAAACTTCCCTTTCGCACCCTTGCAAAAGGCCGACTCAAAATCCGTAGTCCGCATCGGATTCAGAAACGAATCTGTGTAGGTCGAGCAGACTGCTCGACCGGTCGAAGGACCCCTACGACCGGTCGTGCATAGGCCACGACCAGTCGAGCACCTCGGACCCCAAAAACAGGAGCTCGCTGGACTTTGAGCCGTACAACGCTCGACTAGTCGAGCCGCACCCACGACCGGTCAAGCCATTCTCACGACTGGTCGTGCACACAAATATTTTCCAGATTTAAGACATCTCCTAACACACACCCCCTTCCCCCCTCTCGAACCTGGATTATCCCTCGAGGAACCATCTACGTTCATCTTAAGCCATCCTTGAGGGGGCCTTGACCATTTAACTTTGATGAATTTTCTGGTTGTTGTATACTGATCTTTGTTTATCCTAAGGGCTTGAAGAGTGATGAGGTCCGTCATGGAGTTTCTATCCGAGGCTGAGATGGTTGAGCCGAGTTAATTCAACCAGCGGTACACCTTGAAAAGGATGTGATTTGTGCACATTGCATTACCTTCAAAGCGAGCCTGATTTCTGCTAATCCATATCTCCCATATTATGATACTTAGGGCAAGACCAATTAAATAAGAAGTTCTGGTTTTCTTACTAGCGTTGGTCATCCAGAGTTGGATACGCTGAAATATTGTCTGATTAGGAGAATTGGCAATACCAAAAAGCCGGCTGAAGTGGCTCCAGATCTGAGTTGCAATCTCACCCTGACTAAATAGATGGTTTAGATTTTCCACGTTACCAGAAGCCATAGAGGATGTGACCAGCTATCCCCTGTTTAGCCTAGTTTGAAGCAGGGCAGACGGTAGATTACGATCCTGCTGAGTGCTGGTTTGTAAGGGCTGATGAGCGATTGGGCTTGAATGTTGCTGCTGATGGCTATTAAGGAGACTTCCAACCTACAATTGGTCTGAGAGCTGCTGAGTTCGTTGATTGCTAGAGGCAAGATTGAAGGTTGAATGTGAAGAGTTGGACTGTTGTTCTACCGGGTACTGGTGGCGGGAAGAAGGCAGCCTGCAGCACTCACAGCGCGATGCTAATGCAATGCTACGTCTCTGCACTGTTTGGTCCATCGGGACTGCTTCATGCATAACTTTCCACACGAGGATGCTCATTTTCGGGGGAAGGGTTTTGTTCCAGATCCATTTGGTCCAATGAAGAGCAGGAAGATGGTGCCTAATGCCATTCCAAGCTGATTTAACCGAGAACTTACCGGATGATGAAAGGTCCCAAATTAGTCTGTCAGGCCTGTCACTTATCACAATTGGGAGTGCTGTGATCGTCTGCATTGCTGTTGTGGATATGAAAGGCTGAATTTCGCTCAAATTTCGGGTTGCAGGTTGAGCAAAGATGTCTCTAACTGACACTTCTTTGAGATGAGAGGGGACTGTCCCGATGGCTGATCCAGCTAGAAGTCCACTACCCGTCCAGTTCTGGTTTCATATGTTTATCCTCCCTTCCCCTATCAGCCATCTTGAATGGTGAATGGAAAATTGCAAGTTTCTGAACATCTCGTTCCACGAGGATGAGGTGATTGATCCATTTTTTCCTTTTGCCGAAACAATCTTCTGGAAATATTTCGCAGAGAAGAAGTTGGCCCATAGAGATTTACCTTGCAGAAGCCACCATGCCATCTCGATCCAGAATGCCTGCGTAGTGTCTCCAAAAGTTCTAATGCCTAGACCTCCTTCTTAAATGGGGGTGCACAGGGTCGTCCAGCTGACCCAATGCATTTTTTTTCCCTTTTTCTGATGAGCCCCAGAAGAAATTTGCAATTGCCCTTTCAATTGTTTTGGAGACGGATTTGGGGATGCTAATGGCCGAAAGCATGTGGATGGGAATACTGGTTAGCATGTGTTTGATCAACACCAGTTTTGTCGCCTGGTTGAGAAGTTTGGCCTTCCACCCCTCAATTTTGCTGAGAATTTTCTGGGTCAGATGTTGCAAAAGAGGTGCCGGACTTCTTCCTTTTGAGAGGGGGACACCTAGATACATAGAAGGGAGTGACGCCTGCTTGAACCCCGTCAAATTGTGAAGCTTCTGGTTCTTGGTTCTGGTTGATTTCTTCATAATTTTCCTTTTTAAGGAGGCCTTTTTAAGTTGTTTTAAACATGAATAAGGGTCTAGAGGAGAGTCCAAGTGAAGGCGAAGCTCTTCCGATGTGTTCTTCCTTCTTAATCATTCTTTCCTAGTTTATTTTCTCTTTTGTTTTATTTAAGATATCAGCCATGTTAGGCTAATTTCTTAGTAAGGCTGTAACGTCTCGTCCAACCAGCACAGTGTCCTGGGGCGTCCACGTAGGATTGCCGTAGGACCACTCGCTTAAGCCACTCATGGTGGGTTACTGTAGATAAAAATCATCCAAGATTAATCCAGTTTAGTAGGTCTGACTGGCCATAATAGGGCTTAGTGTGGGCCACCAAGCCAGATGGCTGTTTACACATCATAGACCGCTTGTGTTGGACGCACAACGACCGAGGATGGTCGGAAAATTCTAAAACTTGGTGTGGCCGTTGGTCTCACTGGGCTTGAATGCCATCGCGGACCGCAACTCCGGCAGACGCCCAGAAGTGGGATCTGGCAGGGGCCCCATGCACCCCACCAGTGCCAGAATTGAAATCTGGCACTGATCAAGGAAATTGAAATGTGAGACTTTCCAACCATCGGATTTCTTCCAAATTTACGGTAATGGTTTGATATATTTTTCAACGCCCGTTCACCAAATCTGGGGCCCGATCGTGGCACGATGACCGTCGATCGCAAATCCGACCCGTGCGATCAAACCCTATATCCGATCGCTCCCAAATTTTGCACGGCCCTTCATCGGGCCATGGATCACTTAACCTATAAGTTTGATGGCCAGAAGACCCCCAGAACTATTCCAATCACCGAAATGGGTCCCACAGGGCCACTTAAAGGTCGGTGGTGCCCTTCCAGATCATATAACCGTTCATCCGTTCGTCCTCAATTTTTGCATGGACCCTAGTAGGGTTAGGAGACAACTACACGCCGAATTTGGTGGCCAATGAGGCACTAGGGTCACCTCAACACTTAATAGGGGTCCCATAGGTCTAATTTGGGAAGATTAGGAAACATGGGGCCAAGAGACCCAACTCTAGGGAAATAAGCCCTAACCCCCTTTCACAATTTCATTCACTCTCAACAACAACCCTCTCTCCCTCCTATCTCTCCCTTCACCTCCCAACAATCATTCCCCTTCTCCTTAATCTTCCTCCAATCTCCAACAACCAAGCTCTCCCTCAAATCTCTTCCAAAACTCCAACCTCCCATCTCTCTCCCTAGCAACTTCCACCATCCTCCAACAACCAAGGAGAGTGAAGTAAGAAGAAAGGGTAGGCAAGGAAGTGTGGTGGACCCTAAATCGAGTTGGGGCCCAAGAGAATCGATTCTTCAACACCGTCTCCCTTTCCAAAGGAGAAAACCCTCCGCCGCAACCCCAAATTCGTTCGTGGGCCATCTAGGTAATTTCCTCTCCCTTTTTCTTCTTGAAATCCATGTATTGTGGTGGGATTGTCTTGGAGAAACTAACATGCAAGGGTTGGTTTAGGGATTCCAGCCGATCGTCCCAAAAGCCCCTTTCCTAGGATGTTTTTCGTGTCGCCAACGATCCATAGGTGCGGACTATTACTCTTAGGTGGCCTAGTACCAATTTAAGTGTGGATTTAATGATTTTGAGTGTTTGAATGTCATGTTTGGAATTCTAGAGGAAACCCTAGGGATTTTCATGATGATTGGATTTGTTAGAATATGCATGTTTAAATTCTTAAATGGGATATATATTGTGCCTTCAAATGATATTGTGTCGATTGATAACATGCTTGTTGTTGTTGCTTTCATTTCCATCATATGTAGTGCTTATTTGTGTGTGTGATTATTTCCGATGCTTATGATTCCTCAAGATGGAGGAAGTGTTTAACTTCCTCACACAACCCACACACTCACATGCACCTAAATTTTATGATGATACTTGTTTGCTTGTTAAAGGTATTTGTTTTGCATGGTTAGGATGCATGAGATTATGATACGGATGTGCTAGTTGATAATATGAGTAGTGAACATGCTGTAGATCCCTTTCCACTCTCTTGGGGTGGTCAGGAACCTGACGAGAGAGGGTAGTCCCATCGGTAGGACTACGCTAAGGCTAGACTCGCGGATTGGGCGAGAGTGTTCGGGTGGCTGTAGTTCGACTACATGGGACCTTTGTGCCCGAGGTCATTCGTCTCATGCTCGCCTGATTTGTGCAGATTAGCCTACTACCTGATCATCCCTGTTTGTTAACCATGTTCGCCCACATATGTATGGAACCTGATGCACCCTACAACCTTGGTGGCCCACTGATAACTAGATTACAATTGGTCCACAGCCTCGTGAGCCGGGCATGGTGGAATGGGACACTGTGTCCGAGCTGTCGGCCTACGCTGGGGTACCGCGCCTCCCCGTAGTGACCGCGAGCGATCCCTTCCCTATCGGCACTCCTCATGTGCTTGGAGTCGGGAATGAGGATCCCGACGGGATCACGGACCGCGAGGACTCGGCCTCACGCGTTGATGGGGTCTTGCCCTCGCAACCAGATTAGGGCAGTGACATGTAGGGTGATCCAGAATCCCCAATTTGCTGGATGAATGGACTTTAACTAACAACTTGGCTAACATGATCGCATTTCACGCATTAGTTAGGGTGGCGACTCGGAAGTCGAGGTCGCATTGAGGGAGTGATGACATTTGCGATCGTAGACGTAGTCGCTTGAGGGAGTGTTGTGGCAAGGGCATGCATCATATCATCGCATTTCATGCGCATTTAATAAGAGTTATAGGAGTTGCTGAATTCCTGCTTTTCATTAAATTCCTATTATAATTGATGCTTGTTACAACTTAAGATTAATGGTTCACACTGAGTTGATCACTCACTCCCACTCTGGGACGGTGTTTTAAAACACCAACCAGACACTTCCATAGATGCAGGTGGCGGAGATCAGGAGGAGCCTGGCACTGCGAGCTTGGATGAGGAGGAGGAGTACTCATATTTCCAGTTGATGGATGGAGCTGCTGCGGATCCATAGTTGTGTTGTTGGACTACTGAGCTGAGAGTTCAGCTCTATTCTTTTGGACATGATATTATTTTGTGATTTTGTCGGGTGGCGCCATGTGCCCCTTATTCTTTTGAACATGTATATATATATATCTGTGTTGTTTTTCTTCCATTTCAGTAGACTTGCGTTTGTGCTTCATGTTTCAGTTTGTTCCAAAATGCGCAGTTAATCAGACTAACTCTAAAACCTTTAAACACATAATAAGTGACCTCGGAAACTCGGGAGTTGCGTATATACACGACCCCCGATTTTCAGGGTGTTACAAAGGCTAAGGGATGAACGTCAGATTTTAATATTTATTTCAAGTTACTAGATTTTGAAGTCGAATTGTGATTGTTTATGATTAAATTCCTACATTGGAGAATGAATTAATATGTAAAATTGATTGATATATTGTTAACTCCATGAATAATAAATGATTTTGATTCCCTACGATTAATTGCTTAAATCTTCATGAGAGATAAATCTATCTCTATTCTTATCTTATTGGATGGTTGTTAATTGGTTTTACTGAATTATCTTCTGATTAAAACGGATTAAAATTCGATTCTAATTGAGTTATCAACTTGAGAAGATGAATTGAATTTCAGAATTTGTTAAGTAGGAATTCTTAAATCCTTAGTGCTTTTATTTATTATTTAAATTTTTTATTTCTCGCTAGATTAAAATCCAGACCAACCTGTTTAGTGCTTAGTGTGTTCTCACCAAATCCATGTGGATCGACTTTTGTCTCACCGATTTATTATTATTTTCGTAGTCCTGCACTTATGATTGTCATAAGACTCATAACATCTAACATCATCTTTATAAAAGATGGCTAATTCATGATACTTTGAATTTCATTCAAATGTTCCACAATTGATCTTCCTTATTTATACTTTACATTTACAAGCTTTCTAATTAAGAAATCCTTGTTGTTGGCGGTTTTTCTTTTCTACTACCCTTTTGGTTTCTTTCATGATGATTGTGACGAAATTTCTACACGTGATGAAAAACACTATCATCCAACCATTGTTAAATAAACCTAATATCTATCCAGTGTAATTTCTCCGACTCATTATTGGTTATATCTTTCACTTTTATCCTAACACCTCCAACAGGTGTATACAAGTTCTGGTAATATAATAAAGTTTTCATTCATAGTAACCATTCGACTTGTGCTTGCCTTCATAGTTTACATACGAAATAATTAGATCCAAAGCTCTGATATCACTTGTTGGAAAACCACACACATTTCCCTACCATGTGCAAATCAATCATGAGATTAATAATATAAAATATTAAAGGGATGATAATCACTTCCCACACAAGCAAATAAATCATCAAACATCTAAAGTGCAAGAGACAAAAATATCTTACGTGGAAAATCCTCTTATATGAAGGAAAAACCAAATGACTTAGGGCCTGTTTGTTAATGCTGAATTTTTAAAATTAATGTGGAATTTGAAAAATATTCCATGTTTAGTGGTGTTTGTTAATTAACTCATGAGAAGGAAAGCGTTCCACGATTTTATGTTGAAATTTCCCCATGATGGGAGTCCTTTATTTTAAATATTTCCATGATGGGACTCTAGCTTAATGAGGAATGAAAAAGGGCTTTGTGATTATTATTTTTTTAATCCAAAATTATCCTTTGCAGAGAGATTTTCTCCCTTACGATTGTAAACATCCCAACTTTTAACATGGGGCACTTCTCTGAGCCCACCATGATTTATGTGTTTCATCCATTCCATTCATCCATTTTTAAAGATCATTTTAGGGCTTGATACCGAAAATGAGAAGAATATAAATCTCAGGTGGACCACACCATAGGAAAACAATAGTGATTGGATTTCCACCATTAAAATTCTCCTAAGGCCCAATGTACTGTTTATTTGACGTCCAATCTGTTAATTAGGTCATATAGACCCAGATGAATGGAAAAAACAAAGATCATCTTCATACAAAACTTTTATGGCCCCCAAAAAGTTTTTAATGGTCGACGTTCATTCAACATTGTTTTTTGTAATGTGGTCCACTTGAGATTGGGATATACCTCATTTTTTGTCTCATACCATAAAATGATCTAGAAACATAGATGG
This sequence comes from Magnolia officinalis, assembly GCA_021015155.1. NCBI lineage: Eukaryota > Viridiplantae > Streptophyta > Magnoliopsida > Magnoliales > Magnoliaceae > Magnolia > Magnolia officinalis. Next base: position 2,942,470 of record JAJHSJ010000010.1, on the reverse strand, counting down.
ACGGCATGAATGAAACACATACATCATGATGAGGCCCACATAGCACCCGCCATCAGCCATTGGCTAGTGAGAGGGGAGTAGCCAATCTGTTTGCGCGGACGTGGATGAGATACTAGGACGCTGATTTCCTGCAAAAGGCTTTAGCAAGTAGTTCCCGCGCCGGGGAACCCATGTTAGGCCCAGTGTGATGTTTGTGAGAAATCCTCCCCTTCCATCTATTTTTTGAGTTCATTTCAGGACATGATGCCAAAAATGAACCATATCCAAAGCTCAAGTGGGCCGTACTAAAGGAAAATGTGGTTAGGGAAATTCCTACCGTTAAAATCTACCTATGTTCGACAGTGATGTTTACAAGCCATCCATACCGTTAATAACTCCACTCTTACTGGGATGAACTGAAATAAAAAATATTAGCAAGATTCAAAACTTCTGTGGCCCACGAATATCTCAACTGTGGACGTTCAATTATCATGTTTTTGGCCCACTTGAGCTCCGGAAACGGTTCGTTTTTGGCTTTATGTCCTGAATTGAACTCAAAAAATGGATGGACGGATAGGATTTCTCACAAACATCACAGTGGGCCCCACCTTTCCAGCGCAGGAACTTCCTGCTAAAGACTTTAGCAGGAAGTTCCTGCGCTGGGAACTCAGATGGGGCCCACTGTGATGTTTGTAAGAAATCTTCCCCTTCCATTAGTTTTGTGAATTCATTTCAGGACATGATTCCAAAAATGAACCGTATCTAAAGCTCAAGTGGACCATGCTAAAGGAAAATGTGGTTAGGGAAATTCCTACCATTGAAACTTACCTAGGTTCGACAGTGATGTTTACATGCCATCCATACCGTTAATAACTTCATTCCTATTGGGATGAACTGAAATCACAAATATTAGCATGATTCAAAACTTTTGTGGCCCACAAATATTTCAATTGTGTACATTCAATTATCATGTTTTCGGCCCACTTGAGATTTGGAAACGGTTCATTTTTGGCACCATGTCTTAAAATAAACTCAAAAAACGGATGGACAGGTAGGACTTCTCACAAACATCACAGTGGGCCCCACCTTGGTTCCCGGCGCAGGAACTTCTACGAAAGGCTCTCGCAGGAAATCCGCGTCCCCAGGATACCGACAGGTTGAGTAGTGAGACTCAAGTAACGTCACCAAGTTATGTGGGTCCCATCATGATGTATGTTTTGTATCCACGCCGTTCATCCATTTGGAAATATAATTTTAGGTAAAGATCTAAAAAATGAGTCAAATCCAAAGCTCCAGTGGACCTCACCACAGAAAACAGTAGGGAGAGTGACGCCCACCATTAAAAACTTGAATAGGCGACCAAAGTTTTTGATCAAGCTAATATTTGTTTTTTCCTTTTTTTCATGTTTGTGTTAACTTGTGAACAGGTTGGATTTCAAATAAAAGTGACGGTGAGCCTTAGGAAGGTTTCAACGGTAGGCGTCAATCTGCCCGCTGTTTTTTATGGTGGCGTCAACAACATATTTAAATCTACCTCGGTCTTTAACTCATGCTCTAAAATTAAATCTCCAAATAGATGGACGGTGTAGATAAAGCACATACATCATCATAGTGGAGCCCACATACATCATAGTGGGCCCACAGAACTTGGTGATGTCACTTCGGTAGCAAAACTCTCTATTCAATAGCTAATCCGCGTCCAAGTAGGATGCAGATTGGCTGGTGTCCCTCACACATCTATATAGGTGTCGTATTGACGTCAGCAAGTTCTTTGGGTCCCATCATGAGGTATGTGTTATATCCAAATTGTCCATCCATTTGGCGAGCTCGTATTAAGGCTTGAGACGAAAAATAAGACACATCGAACTATCAAGTGGACCACACTGCAAAAAGTAGCGAGGGATTAATTGAACGTCTACCATTGAAACCCTTTTTGGGGTCACATAAGTTTTGGATCAATATGAATATTTTTTTCCTCTTCATACAAGTATTTGTTACCTTACGAGCATATTGGATGGAAAATAAACGTTATGGTGGGCCCTACGAATTTTTTAACAGTGAAAATCATTATCTCTGCCGCTATTTGTGGTGTGGTCCATCTGATCTTTGGATATGATTCATTTTTTGGATAATGCTCTATACTGATCTCTAAAAATAGATGAATGTTGTAGATATAATAAATTCACTGTGAGGCTCGTGTAACTTTGATTTTTTGCAAAAGCCTTTCACAGGAACTTCCTGCGCGATGATGTTAGGTGTGGTCCACCACGATGTTTTTGAGAAATCCACCCCATCCATCCATTTTACGAGGTCATTTAAGGACAAGTGACTAAAATTGAAGTTTATAAAATACTTAAGTGTGCCATACAAGAGGAAACAGTGGGCATTCAGTGAGCACCGTTGAAGCATTTTTATAGCCATAAAAGTTTTGTATCAAGCGCTATATTTTAGGTGTTTTCACTTCATCCAATTGGGAATGACCTTATAAACAGTTTAAATAACATATAAACATCAAGGTGGGCCTTATTTGAAGGTTTTGTGGCTACTGGTACTCAACCTTTTTTCTCTCTTTCTTTTTTTTCTTCTTTTTTTTCTTTTTTTTTTTTTTAATAACCAAGAACTGCATTTATTGAAAATCAAGAGAAGGAGCTTTACCGACCTTCGGGCAAGCTCCAAGAAAAATCCATGGAGCCCACCTATCATATATCGGACTACACACTGGACAAACAACTAACAGAGACAGGACGTGCCTAAGGGGCAAGCAACTGCCAAGGACCACAAAAAATACAGGACAACCTCAAACTCTGAGATTCCCCAAACCTACCTTGTCAAGGACCAGAGAGCCCCTGATGCGCCTAGGCAGGTCCGACGAAAAAAGTAAAAAAGGAGTTAGAGTAGCCTTCACTAGCCGCTCTAGCTAGCGCATCCGCGACAGTGTTACCCTCGTGGAATATGTGGCTGAAGGTGATGTTAAGTGCACGGCTGAACTGGTGGATGGCCCCCATCCTATACCAGATATTCCAAGGGCAATGCCCAAAAGGGATGACAACGGCGTCCACTACGGTCTGCGAATCGGATTCAACTTCAATGTTGGAGAAGCCCAATTTACTACATAGGATGATGCCATCAAGCATCGCCTGAGCCTCCGCAATCGTGTTCGTAGCGTTACCATAATACCGATAAAACGCAAAACTGAACCGGCCCTGAGAGTCCCTGCAGACCCCCCCCCCCCCCCCCCGGATTCCCTCGAGACGAGCCGTCAACATTCAATTTAACCCACCCCGAGAGAGGTCTTTTCCAAATTACTAGGTGAGGACGGGCATTAGACATGGCTAAACGAGGGCCTAGGTGAAGGGTAGTGTCAGAAGAAGAGAATCCCCGGGGGGGGGGGGGGGGGGCAATCTTCCTACTAAGAGGAATTGAGGGCATTATGAATAATGATATTTTAGTTTTCTATTAAGTATTTTAGTTTATTTGAATTAAATATAATGATTTTATTTTCATTTAATAAAAAGTAATTTCTTTATAATGTAAAATATTTCCAAACGGGAGATAGGGACAAATGTGTCAAATTAACATATTTCAGACATTTAAGATGTTTGTTAACAAATAGATTGTTTCAAATTCAGTACTTAATTTTCAGACTTCAGCCATAATTATCAAACAAGTTTTTTGTCTTTAGATTTCAGATTTCAGATTAGGGCTTCAAATTTCAGATTTGGTCTTTAGACTTCAGATTTAATAAATGGGGCCTTAGTCCAACACAAATCCTTTATATTAAAGATAATGAAAGAATTATCAAGAGAACAACCTTTCTTGGACATCCGAATGCATCATCCAAATGTGAATCTTAAGCAATAACAAAAGAAAGAAATTTCCTTGCCAACTTGGGATTGTACAAAATCTCAAAACAACCCCTTCAAGAAGACGATAGACAAATTTGGCAATGTGAATGGAACCTCACAAACTCAAGATAAAAACTCATCTTTTAATCAACCAGAAGCTTCTGGAAAATAGTCACCTTACTCCTCTTCCCCTATCAACCCTTCTTCTTTTCCTCTTTATGCGGGAAAGAAAACATTTAATGTATATGGTTATAATTATATTTTATTTTCTATTTTTTTAGTAAGAGAGATACGTCAAAAGATCAAGATACCCACACATGTGGTCTCAAAAGATTACTTAAACCCGCACATCAGAGTCCCACCTCCTCATGAGGGACCCAACACAGAGTGTTGCGGAAGGGGTCATGATTAACACCTTAGTCCATTTATAAAGCGGAAACGGCAGCTGGCACCTGTTATATTTTAATCCAGCAACGATGTTCACGGTCCGCGGCCTACGTTTCTCTCCATGCATGAGAGAGTACTGTTCCAATACTTCTCTATATTAACCGAGTGCACCAATATGAATGGACGCATCTTTGTTCAACGGCCCTACGTTGGATCGATCCAAACGGTTAATCTCACTGCATTGATGGCTGATTGATGTAGGGCGGGTCGCAGACATTTTCATGGCCAAGATGGACCAGAAAAGGCCCAGTTAAAGGGCTGAAGTGATCGGCGGACCGTAAGAACAATAAAAGAGTCGCAGCTTACAAATCAGAATGAGTTTTTTGAGGTATCATATATGATTTGGACGCAGTTTGCGTCCTACCTCGCCCGGATAGTAATCCATCCGAGCATGCAGGGCTCTGTGGGGCCCACCGTGATGTAAGTGTTTTATCCACGCCGTTCATCATTTTTCTAAGATTATTTTAAGGTATGAAGCAAAAAAGAGGCAGGTCCAGTGATTAAGTGGACCACAAGGTGGGTATTGCACTTCCACCATTAAAAACTTCTTGGGAACTTGAGAAGTTGCGGATCAAGATGATATTTGTTTTTTCACTTCATTCACATCTACATGACCTTATTAATAATTTGGATCATAAAATAATAATAATAATAATAATAATAATAATAATAATAATAATAATAAAAATTAAAAATAAAAAATAAAAAATAAAAATAAAAATAAAAATAAAAAACATCACAGCGTCCCTTAGAAAGGTTTCAACGGTGTGTGTCATTATCAGCGCAGCTTTCTTTGGGCTGGTCCACACTGGTCCACGGAGCTGTGGACCTGTTTCATTTTTAGGATCATACCTTCAATTAATCTTAGAAAAATAATAAACGGCGTGAATAAAACACTTGCATCACTGTGGGCCCCACAGATCCATCCGGGCAGGGGTAGGACGCAATCCGCGTCCATATGATTTTGTGCAAAGACCAACCGTTACTATTTTTGGCCGGAAAGTCAAGTAGTAGTTATGATCATTTTACTATTTATAGCACCGAAGTCATGACGTCCTCCCTGCCCGCCTACCTTCCCCACCGGACGCGGAAGTTCCTGCGCGAGGATTCCGTGTGGGGTTCACTTAGATGTTTCTGAGAAATCCAACCCCTCTATCCGTTTTTTAAGTTCATTTTATGGCGTAAAATCAAAAGTGAGAAGGATCCAAAACTCAATGGGCCACAAAAGAGGAAACAGTGGATATTTAGTGACCACCGTTGAAATATTTACATGTCCATAAAAGTTTTTTAACAGTCTAATTTTTTGGCTTTTTCACTTTATCTGAGTAAAAATAATCTTATAAACGGTTTAGATGGCATATAAACAGCAAGGTGGAGCCTAGAAAAGTTTCAACGGTAGACATTCCTTTCCCACCGTTTCATCACCTATGGCCCACTTGAGTTTTGGATCCTCTTCATTTTTGGTAGCAAGTCTTAAAATGAGGTCGAAAAACGGATGTACGGGTTTAATTTCTCACGAACATCGCAGTGGGCCCCACCCATAATCGTTGCGCAGGAACTTTCTGCAAAAGCCTTTCGCAGGAAATCCGCGTCCTTCTCCACCCTTGCAGTATATAATTCATGTATTCCCGTGCAAACTTCATCCCAAGCAAACGAATTCCTCATTTTCTTTGTACAGAACTAACGAGTTCCTCCTCTCCTCACCTCAAGTAACAAACCAATCAAATATGGATTTGATCATCAACCATCCAAACACGTCCATCGAACATGATGAAGAGTACATGTTTGCCATGCAACTTGCCACTGCATCTGTCTTCCCCATGGTTTTGAAAGCAGCCATCGAACTCGAGGTGCTTGAAATCATGGCCAGATGTGGGCCAGGGGCCTACCTGTCAGCTTCTGAGGTCGCCTCTCACCTTCCCACACACAACCCAGATGCCCCCGCCTTGCTAGATCGTATCATGCGCCTCCTCGCCACCCACTCCATTCTCACATGCACTGTTAGCCCACGCGGCGACGGCCGCGTAGAGAGGGTCTATGGCCTGGCGCCTGTGTGCAGATTCCTTGTTAGGAATCAAGACGGTGTATCTATTGCACCCTTGCTGCTCTTGAGCCATGATAAGGTCGTTATGGAGAGTTTGTACCACTTGAAAGATGCAATTTTTGAAGGGGGTCAACTGTTCGATAAGGCACATGAGATGAGTGCATACGAGTACACCTCCATCGATCTCAAGCTCCACAATCTCTTTAATAAAGCCATGTCGGACCACTCCACCATTATCATGAAGAAGATGATAGACATGTACAAGGGCTTTGAACGATTCAAGCGGGTCGTCACTGTCGGAGGAGGGACAGGCGCTTCGCTTAGCATGATTATCTCCAAATACCCTCATATTAAGGGTATCAATTTCGACTTGCCCCATGTCGTTGCTGATGCACCTGATTATCCAGGTGTGGAGCATGTTGGGGGAGATATGTTTGTTAGTATTCCAAGTGCAGATGCCATTTTAGTGCAGGGCGTACTTACGGATTGGGAGGACGAACGGTGCTTGGATATTCTAAAGAATTGCTACAAAGTGCTGCCCGAATCTGGAAAGGTGATCATCGTGGAACCGGTTCTACCAGATGTCACTGAGACAAATGTAGTTGCTCAAGGAATCTTCCAGGCTGATATGGTTATTTCTGCCTTCAGTGCAGGTAGGAAGAAGACGGTGAAAGAGTTTGAGGCATTTGCCAAAGGGGCTGGGTTTGCCGGTTTTAGAGTTGTATGTATTGCATATGACAATTGGGCCATGGAATGTTACAAAAAGATGTGATGTTAAGCTTGCAACCAAAATTAAAAAAATAAAAGGTGCATGTGTATCATTCGGTTTGTATGTGTGTTTTTTGCTTATTCTAGTTAATAAAACTCATCGTTTGGCCTTTATTTGTGTGTTTGTGTGTATTATTTGTAAAATAATTTATTATAATTTGGCACATGGAGGGACGTGATGAGGTTGACCACCGTCTTCCTCAAGGGATAATTACTCCAAATCCACAGAGCTCTCTCACTCATCAAGAGCTTCCTCGAATCTAGGAGGGATAAAAGCAAGAATAATTCCTAATAAATTTTAAATAATTTGATTGATGATTTTTTATTTTTATTTTAAATGAGATTTTTTATTTTTTTTAAAATGAGATTACAACTCTTAAAATAATGAACTCAAACCTAAGACGGAGTTTTAGACTTAGACTCAACTCAAACACCCTAAAAACGGAACTTAATATAAATAAGTAAACTCATCTCAAAGGATCAAGAGTTATACTCAAACTAAAACTTACTATTTATAGTAAAAATGAAATTAAACGGGACTTTTGATCGTCGATTAGATGGAATCTCGTGAATCTAGCATGCGCAACCCAGCGTAGGCTTAAGTAGGTTCTCATACCCCTAAATCATATATATAACATGTCGAAAAACTCATCTTGGTTTGTGAGTGAGATACAATTGATTTAAGGTTCTGACGGTCCAGATCATTTTCACCTTCGAACGGGCCTTTTATGATCCTGATCATTTTTGCCTCCAATTGGGCCTTCTATGATCCAGATCATTTCTACCTCCAATCAGGCCTTATATGATCCAGATCATTTCCGTCTCCCATCGGGCCTCCTATGGTCTCAAGTCTAACTAGCTGGGATCACACTTTATGGTTCACCCAGTGGATAACTTCCAACCTATTAAGTGCTTGTGACATCTAATCCTTCTATACATGCGCCTCACCATGAGAATTGCCTAATGCAAAAATTTACCCTCTACTCTTTATTTCTTTTTTGCTTTTTTTGATAAAACATTCATTACAATTCAAATATCCTAGTAATTATAAGAGGAAGCCATATTTCTACCCACATTGGTTGATTTGCATAAACTAATTTTCCAATTTAGAAATTGTAATAAGCATAGCACAAGTGTGTTGCTTGGAACTTGCAGAGAGGAGACAGGAAATTTTCTCTATGCCTTTTTAGGAGGTTATGGGATTGGAACTAACACTGTTGCCGAATTGCGAGCGGTGCATGGTGGTCTTGTTCTCGGTATTCAAAGGGGTTATAGACAAATCATCTTAGAATCGGACTCTAGTCTGGTAGTTGATTTGCTCAACGGAGTGGCAACGCCGGGATGGAAATGGAAGATGTGGCTGCATAAGATTCATCGGTTACAGAGTAGGGATCGAATCAGGTTTGTGCATGTTCTAAGGGAAGGGAACTCTCCAGCGGATTTTTTGGCTCGGCTAGGGAGCGCTTCTCAATCTTGTGCTTGGTTCGATCATCCTTCTGAGCTTCCTCATCAGGTTAGAGGCTCTATTTTTCTCGATAAGGTTGGTTTGGGTAGTATTCGGATGCGGTAGCCCCCTGGATCTGGATATTAATCCTTGTTGATAGTAGATTAGTTTTTCTGTTTTACGATGGGCCCTCGCCGGGGTTTCTTTCTGTCAACCTGGCTTAGGCTTGAATGAGCTGTATATGTTACTGTATATGTTACGAATGAATATATGAAAGGAATCCTCCTTTTTGACAAAAAAAAAAAAAAAAAAAAAAGTGTGTTGCTTGTCGTAGAATATTTATCTTCTTAACCAAATGCACGTACCAATCTATCGTAGCTGAGATGTGGTGATTTCCAATGCAGATACAAAGTAGCTATCTGTATTGTATTCCCTGGTCGTGTTGCTAGCTTAACCTTGTGTAGGATCGACTAGCAAGCTCTTAGTCTCTTCATGATTCTCTGGATTCCAAGGATGAACCAGACCATAGAAAACAGTATATAGTCATCGATAAATAGCAAAATACAAGTGTGGTCCAATCGATGATTAGATAGAAATATTTTTGTGTAAAGTGTTATTCATGTTTGGGTAAATCAATTCAACAGGTTGGATGTCCCATGCGCTTAAAAGGTTTGAAGTTATTTGCTGGGTGCCACCCATAACCTGTGGTCCAACCAATTGGACATGACACCTTATCTTTATGTTATTTGCATAAAGACAGAATGTCTTCATCTAAACTTTCACTTAATTTTTTAGTTACTTTGAGCGGACATGGTTGTAATGATAGCGCTTTGTCTTATTTATTTATTTTATTTTATGTTTTACACTATAAGGTTATTATTTTATTTTATTTTTCTAAAAAAGGTCGAAGTACGCTAACTGTAATTTTGTCAGATGTAAAAGAAGTTTTACTTTCTAACCACAATCAGAATTCAGGCCTTTCTATTCCGACCAGCAGCATCAACACGAATAGAAAGGCCATGGCGTCAGCGTCAACAGCCTACAGCGGCAAGCGAAGCACCCTTCGCTGGCGCGGGTTAGGTGTTAGTACCCGGGTAACACCGTGGTGGATGTTACCCTTACCGTGGGGCCCACCTTAATACGTTTTGTACATCCACGCTGTCCATCGGTTTTCCAGCCCATTTTAAGACCTGGTCTCAAAAAATTAAGCATATCCAGATCTCAGGTGGACCACACCATAGTAAAAAGGGGTGATTGAAAGCCCACAATTAAAAACTTCCTAGGGCTACAGTAATGCCCACCGTAATTTTTTCTTCCACCCAACCCATTGATGAGATGAACCAGACGACTAGGTTGAAGGGAAAATATATATCTCAGCTTGATCCAAAACTTTTATAGCTTAGAAAAAGCTTTTAATGGTTATTCACCACTATTTCTAATGACATGGTCAACCTGAGATTTGAATCCGCTTAAGTTTTGGCATCATGCCTTAAAATAAGCTAGAAAAATAGATAAACGGTTTCGATATTAAAAAAATTCACCAAGGTAAACCCCACACAGTAAGTAACACCCACTAAAAGGTGTTATATATCCAGGGAACAACAAATCTGCTCCCGCCTGCGGCAGACCAACTGAACAGAGAACGCCCAAATACGAAAAGGCAGTCCACAGCCTAAGCTGATATTAGGCAGTATAAAGTAAAGAATCTGGATTCTCCGCTTGCCACGAACATGAAATCCCTCTTTTTTTTCTCCCGAAAATCTCTTTTTTTTTTTAAATAATCAAAAGGATCTGTACCACACACCCACCATTCCGGCTAGGCCAGGGAGAAAAAAACCTGGCTAAGCCTATCGTAAACTCAGTACAAGCATAACCCCCATCTCGCCACATAGGACTGCTCAGAAGGATATGCCTAAGAGCGCCCAACCCAACACTGTCGAGGAACAAAAGACCCCTGACCTCAGGGGAATATCAGTGGTATTACTGGAAAAAAAGGTAGATTGGAGCTCCAATCCCATGCGGGCCATCCCATCCACTGGGCCATTGCCTTCCCTAGGCACATGAAGATAGTTCACAGAGACGTTTTTCTCAATCCTATCTATCTTCTACATCCAGTATTTCCATTGCCAACTCCATCGACTTCTTCAATTAATAGAGACACTACCATTTTCGAATCCGATTTGACGGCCACCTTCAGGAGCCCCAGCTGATGGCAGATAGCTAAGCCATCATACACCGCACGTAGCTCTGCTCTGGAGTTGGACCCTACTCAGTATCCCCTCGAGAATGCGAAGAGCTGCTCACTGCGATCTCCTCTACAAATACCCCTACCACCGAAGGGACCTGAGTTCCCCCTAGCTGAACCATCAACGTTCAGTTTGACCCAGCCCTTTTGAGGTCTTTTCCACTTCACCAATGCCACTTCTTTCCAAACCTGGTTGCGTCATTCAATGCCCAAGTCCCCGAGGAGGTTCTGATTTACTTTAGGCTGCCGCGGAGAATTGGAGAGCATGTTATGAAGCGAGGATAACCACCATTTCACTCAGGCGATAATAGTCGACGCAAAGGGAGATTTTCCATCAAACTTGGCAGCGTTCCTTGATTTCCAGATCTCCCAGAGAATACAGCTAGGCGTCAGCCCCTCCATCGAGGAAATACACCCCTGCTGAGTAGGGGAAGACCACCAATGCATCAGTTTGCTTTCTATGTTGCGGCAAGGGGGAGAGGTTAAAGATGGCGCTAAAGTGGGTCCAAACTTCAGTCGCAAGAGCCCCATGAAGGAACGTATGGTCGAGGTTCTCACACTCAGGCCTGTGCATAGGATGCCCAGCACAGCAAACACATATAGATTCGAGATGAACACCTTTAGATTGGATAAATACTTCCACCGAAATGGCTTTCTTCAGCAGACGCCAAACAAACATGGAGATTTTCGAGGGCATCTTGACATGCCAAACCCGTTTCGCCCAGGCCTTTCTTTGCTTGGTCTCTCTACTTCCCAAGCCGACTTGACTGAGAAGGTCCCGAAAGGCTCGAGAGGCTAGAAGCAATCTTCAGCTTCCTCCGAGAGACAGAAACCGCCTTGAAACAGGTAGTCAAGGAATTCCTGAGATAGGAAAGAGTAGACGGAAGAAGGGGGAAGAGGGTCGTCCATACCTATGAAATCTCTAATTTTCATGCACCTCATGGTCGGAGGGAGAGGAGACTCTACCAGGCTGTCCAGACGACCAAGTCCAGACCAATTGGATGACCATAAGCTGCCGAGACCCTGGTCCACACAGCATTGGGTGATAGCGTCCAACGTAGGCAGCAAGGCCCTGATACTTTTCCATAAAGGCGATGAACAAGGGGCTGAAAAATCTGCCGCAAGTGAATCAATGTCTTGGATATACTTGGCTCTAAAGAAAGAACTCCACAGGCTGCCACTTTTGCCATATTTAACCGCCCATGCCAATTTGAAACGAAGGGCTTTCATCACATCTTTTAGCCTTCTGAATGGTCCTGATTCTGGAATCGGAAGTTTATCTGAACATAGGAAGCAACTTTTGTTAAGATTCACCTTTTGGTCTGATTCTGCTTGATAAGATTAAAGGAATCCTTTAATTGCATGCAGTGAGGCCACTCCACTGTTGAGGAAGAGAAGAGTGTCATCAACGTATAAGAGGTGGGAAACCAGCTTGCAACCCTACCGTAACTTGAAAGGCATGCAGAGACCTTAACTAACCAGTCGGGTAAGACCTCTACTGAGCACTTCCACCGCGATAATGAACAGTCTGGGGGAGAGAGGGACTCCCTGCCGCAGCCCTCTAGAAGATTGGAAGAAACCTGAGGCCGTGCCGTTAATGAGGATGGAGAACCAGTAATTTGCCTAACACTTTTCAACCAGATTGATCCAAGCCTTGCTGAAACCAAAAGTACTCTTCATCACTTTCTGCAAGAAATTCCAATCGACCCTGTCGTTGGTTTTCTCCATGTCAAGCTTGAGCACGATATTCCCTCCTCGAACCTTCCTGTTGATGTCTCTAATGGCTTCCTGGACAAAAGCGATGTTTTCCGCTGAAGGCACCTTGCTCAAGCGAGATAAGGGAAGGAAGCAGGAAACTAAGCCTGGAAGCTATAATCTTCGTAAAAAATTTATATACACGATTGCATAAACTGATAGGCCGAAAATTAGTGAGCCTTTTTAGGGACTAGGATTGAGGGATTAGATATATTAAAGATGTTGTAAAAGCCCTTGGAAACTCCCCACCCTCAAAAAGGTGCACCGCTGTGTTGAGGGTCAAATATTTCATATTGGACCCCATTTATATCTTGGTTTTATGAACATGATAATACTTAATATCCTATTTTACTCATGTTTGTGTTGCAAGGTGAATTTAAGAGCTTGGATTGAAAAGGATGCTAAAAGCATGGATTTAACGCTCAAGAATCACCAAAGCAAGGTTGGATCTTAGAAGACCAAGAATGAAAAATTCACTTGCTAAAGATCCAAGGAAACCAAGTGAAGAATGAAGAAAATCAAAAATTTGAAGAGAATTTGCGTGATCTTCGACTAGTCCAAATTTTGCTTCTACTCATCTAAGTTCAACTCATCTAAGCTCGACTAGTCGAGGAAACTTCAACTAAAAAAATAATAATAATAAAATAAATAAAATAAAAAAAGAAAACTTCAACTCAAACTCCAGTAGCATCAGATTCTAAATTCGCGCGATCGTTAACCAGTCAAGGGTGGTTCTCGACCAGTCGAAGGATGTCCTCAACCAGTCGAGGGTTACGTAGATTTTGCGCGGACTACATAAATTTGAGGCGATTTCTAAATTTTTCCAACTCAACGCGAAAGTTGGAGTTGCACAACTATAAATAGGAGTCCCAAGGATGTTCCTAGGCATCTTCTAGGGTTGGAGGAGTGAAGCAAAATGGTGGAGCAGCCGTCCGGGAGTTTTTCTTCTTCTTCCTTAGTTGATGTTTTGTTTAAGAGTCTTTAGTTCAATCATGTCTATGGTTGGTTAAACCTCTTAGCTAGGGCTAAGAAGTGAAGCTTGTAGCATGATTGGGATGTTTGCTTTGTTTTGATTCATGTTTTGTTTAACTCTCTTGGATTCTAGTTTTATTCTTAAGGAATATTGTTAGTTTTTAATGGTTTGTTGTGACAAATTACAATAGATCTGCGATAGCTTTAAATATCTTCTTTTTCTGATTTGAGATTGTAAAATTAAAGTCTCGTTGTTCACCATCGTCCCTTGGGCATGGTAGGGTGACGGAATCCTTCCTAACCTTCACAATTCTCTTATGATTGGTTATGGGATTGCTAAATCTTGTTGTTTGCCTTGTCTCCTAGGCATGGTTAGGTGATGAAATCACTTCCAAATCCTCACAACTCTCATCCATTGATGATTAGATCCATGAGAAGTTCAGAAATATGACAAATCTCTTCTTGCCAATAGGATAAGATAGGACTCTGATTCCAGTTGTGTCCTTGAATTAAGCAAGGTAGCATCCTGAGAACCTACAAGTGGATCCTTGGCACCCTAGTTACCACCTTTAAATTTATAAGTTTTAATTACCTTATTCAAAACCACTTTCTCAAATATTTCAGATTTAGGTTTACATCTTCTTCTAGTTTTAGTTTTAGTTACTTTCAAAATACACACGAGATTAGTCCCTATGGATTCGACCTCGGTCTCACCCAAATTATTACTGCATCGCGACCCTACACTTGGGGTTGTGAACAAGTTTTTGGCGCCGTTGCCGGGGACTAACAGTTGCGTTTTTTTGAGATTGACTAGTTTTGGAATTAGGTTAAGATTAGGATTTTTTTACTTTCTATTTTTAGAATTAGTGTTTTCTGAATTATTTTAGAAACTAACCTTGCTTCCTATTTCTAGGTTTAGAAACTTTCTTTTTCTGTTTTTAGAAACTACTTTCTAATTCTAGGTTTAGAAACTTTCCTAATTTGATTTTAGAAACTAACTTTTTCTCTTTTTAGAAACTTTATATTTTTTTCTTTTTAGAAACTTTCCTTTTTCGTTTTTAGAAACTAGGTTGCTTTCTTATTTCTTTTTTAGAAACTAATTCATTTTCCTTTTTCTTTTTCAGGAGCCTAACATAGATCTTCTCCAATCTGGTAACTTCTTTCTAACTTCTTCTCTACTTACTTTCCATATTGTTGTAGGAATTTTCTTTTATTTTCTTTTAGGATTAGGTTCAGGATTAGGGTTTCACCATGTATATGCAAGAGTGGGAATGTCAATATGTTGAGCTAGTTTTAGAGAATGCGAGAAATTGTGAAGGGCTGACAGATGATTATATTAGAAAATAACCTACGTTTCAAAATTTTTCTGGAAACATCATCGAGAACTAAACAGAATGCAATGTTCTACTAGTTAAGAAGTCCTTACGCAATCATATGTAGGAGAATAATTACACCCCACGGATTAAGAAAACAGTATGTGATTGTTGGGGTTATCATGGGAGTAAGATCTATTATCACCCATCAGACAAGAAGAAAATAATGAGAGATTATATTATGGGTAATAATATGTACCAACAACCATCAGATTCTCCCACCTATAACCCGTATGACTATAATCAGTGGAACATCAATGTTAGGAAGATGAACCAACAATACATCATAGTGACAATTCTCTTGGGTCCTCTACCTTTGAAACCCAACCAGAAATGATCCAAGAGGAGTCACTTCAGGGTTACACCAACAATTTTACTGGCATCAGAAGAATGACGGAAGCGCTTGAATCGTGTCTCAATAAGCTAATGGAGGCTAGTTCACCCTAGCCTTAACCCAATCCAATTCTTCATTCCCAATTCCCTACTTATGATCAGTGGAAACATCAAGATTGGGAAGTTGAATCAACAATGCATCATAGTGACAATTTTCTTGGGTCCTATACCTCTGAGATCCAACAAGAAACGATCCAAGAAAATTCACTTCAGAATTCCACACAAACTCTAGAGCTCATCCAACAAAACACACTCCAAAGATTTTAGGAACTTATAAAAGATATACAACATTGGGGTTCACATGAGGCAATTATGAAGAATACTGAAATTGAGAATGAAGAGTTGGATTGTGTTAATGAGCATATGGTTCAATTTTCTGAAGAGTCGATCTCGATGATGGTTCAGAGGAATGATCAAGAGACTAGGTGTCTTTCAAATATAATAATACTGACACACTTCACTCACATGACACACTTGGTTTCAATGATGAGGAAGATATTAGTTTATTTGAACATCAACCCAATCTAAGAACAGAATGTGAGGAAAGTAATTGCATTCCACGTGTGTACTGCACTGAATTGGAAGATGATGAGTATTGGGATGACAATCATAAATGTATATATAACTCAAATCCCCCTCGATTCAATCTCAAGTTTAGCCCATATCAATGATCAAGAGGTTCAGGAAGTTGTCGACCATAGCGATCTACTCCACCCATCTGACATGACCAATTTAAATGTGGAGGATGAACCATTTTCAACTAACCCTTCCAACTTTTGTGAGATATGTTTAGATCACTCTGAATTGAATGATGATATGATTCGGGAGATGGATGAGTTGCTCGATATGACTTTGGAATTTGAAATTATCCAGTTGAGGCCATCATTTGAGTTGTTAACCCTTGACAATACAATGCCTTTACTGAGTAGTACTGATGAATAGAGTCTTCACATCAATTCTTCGCCTGTTGATTTTCAATCTACCTATGTAAGACAAGACAAGATACACCCGGTGACGATTTATTCTCATCGTGATGAAGAGCAAGAGATCATGCTTCCATCCACTTCCGGAGACGATGGAATCCTTAGGTAAATCATCACAAACTTCAACATGGAAAATAAGTCACTCTCAGCTGAATTTCCTAACTCTTTAGACGATTGTTTGGCACACTTTGCAGATTCAAATGATCCAATAATTAAAAAAAATAGTGGATGCATCGTAAGACAATACCTCGGTAGTTGTCATGGACAGAAAGAACTCTTATTCTGAAGCCCCTCCTTCACTAAATCCTAAATGTTTATCATTAAAAGAGGAGGAGTTGAAAATTGAACCGGAGTCTGAAACTTCGGAATGTGTCGAGACTACATCACTTTCTGAGAAATTTTCTAAATTTCATCTATGTATAGTTTCTGATTCACCCTGTTATAATAACATTGAAACTTTTTCTATCACAGGTGAATCGTATATACTTTGGACACCTCACGAGATTAAAAAGAAACCTTATATTGAGGTCCATAAATTTCTCTGGAAATTCATGCTCCAGGGCATCCGAGCCTATTGCAAAAAGGGCTTTTGGATGATCTTATAGGGAAACCTATTGAGAAATTTATCAAGATATTGGCTGAAGGAGGAACCTTGCTGCATGACTAAGTAGTTTTTTCCTTACTTTCCTAGTTTAGGATTAGTTTATTGCTTTCATAGGACTTGGTTAGTTTGCTTCCGCTGTTTAGGATAGTTTGCTTATTCTTTGTTGAGTTTTGTTTTGTGTTAACCTATCTTCACACTAAGATTATTGGAAACGCCTCAGAATTCCTTCTTTAGGTATTACATTTTCATCACTTCCCTTTTCTTTTCATTGCCTCTTTTGTATTACATGCTTATTCTTTTACATTGAGGACAATGTAAATTTTTTGTTTGGGGATGAGGAATTAGGTAACCTAATCTGTGTTTTCTTAGTTCTAAGCAAAAATTTTAAAAATTTTCAATGTTTCAAGTCGAAATCTGTTTGGGAAGCGATGAATTGTGTACTTAAAGATTGCCTTGAGTATGATAAGATGGAGATTGAATCTTGAATTGTCGGAGTATAATCATCTAAGTAACTTATCACCTAAGTTCTTGCGCTCAATTGATTAAGAGGCAGCTTGAATATCATGTTAAATCACAAGACACATTCAATTTGTCTTCTGTAAGATATACTAGAAGTTTGATTGTTAGCATGTGAATCATTGATAGATGGTGAGAATCGAGTCTGGAGAATTTTATCCACCTTAAAAGAAGAAAAGAACCAGTTAAAAAATAGGAGATTGACAAAGAGGTCATGAAAAAGAATTAAAAGAATTAAAAAATCTAGAAAAGAATACAAAAACAAAAAGAATGAATAAAAACTGACCGTCGATATAAAATCAAAAAGTGAAAAAAGAAGGAAAATGGGATAAGTTTAGAATCAATACTTGAGTTTCAAACTGATCTTGAAGTGATGAGCATAGCTAACATGATAAATTGATAGTATTTGTATGGGAAGTAAATTGACTTTTACTGAGCACATTGAAAAACTTAATATACAAATTATGCTTCGATTTAGTGGATAAAGAACTTATTTGATTGATCGCTAATGTGATTGGGTTCTAGGTTTTCGAAATCTCACTTTCGTATCTTAATTCTACCCATTCATCCTTGAGTGCACAAATTAAACATTGTTTTCTGAAAAAGATTTCTAACATTAAGCATTGAGATTTATTTTTCGCATACTTTGCTTGAGACTAGCAAAATGCTGGTTGGGAATTATGTTGAGGGTCAAATATTACATATTGGTCTCCATTCATATCTTGGTTTTATGAACATGATACTGCTTAATGTCCTATTTTACTCATGTTTGTGTTGCAAGGTGAATTTAAGAGTTTGGATTGAAAAGGATGTTAAAAGCATGGATTTAAGGCTCAAGAATCGCCAAAGCAAGGTTGGATCTTAGAAGACCAAGAATGAAAAATTCACATATCAAAGATTCAAGGAAACCAAGTGAAGACTGAAGAGAATAAAAAATTTAAAGAGAATTTGCGTGATCTTCAACTAGTCTAAGCTTTGCTTTGACTAGTCTAAGCTCGACTAGTCGAGGAAACTTCGACTCGAACACCGGCAACATCATATTCTAAATTAGCGCGATCGTCAACCAGTCGAGGGTGGTCCTCGACCAGTCGAAGGTGACCCTCTACCAGTCAAGGGTTACGCAGATTTTGTGCGGACTGCGTAAATTTGAGGCAGTTTCTGGATTTTTCGAACTCGGAACAAAAGTTGGAGTTGCACAACTATAAATAGGAGTCCTTAGGATGTTCCTAGGCATCTTTTAGGGTTTGAGGAGTGGAGTAAAAGGGTGAAGCCGCCGTCCGGGAGTTTTTCTTCTTCTTCCTTAGTTGATGTTTTGTTTAAGAGTCTTTAGTTCAATCATGTCTATGGTTGGCTAAACCTCTTAGCTAGGGCTAAGAGGTGAAACTTGTAGCATGTTGGGATATTTGCTTTGTTTTGATTTATGTTTTTTTGAACTCTCTTGGATTCTAGTTTGATTCTTAAGTAATATTTTTAGTTTTTAATGGTATATATCTTCTTTAAATATCTGCGATAGCTTTAAATATCTTCTTTTTCCGATTTGAGATTGTGAAATTAGTAAGTCCCGTTATTCACCATCATCCCTTGGGCATGATAGGGTGACGAAATCCTTCCTAACCTTCACAATTCTCTTATGATTAGTTGTGGAATTAGTAAATCCTATTGTTTGCCTTGTCTCCTGGGCATGGTTAAGTGATGGAATCACTTCCAAATCCTCGCAACTCTCATCCATTGACGATTAGATCCATAAGAAGTTCAGAGATATGACAAATCTCTTCTTGCCAATTGGATAAGATAGGACTCTGATTCCAATTGTATCCTTGAATCAAATAAGGTAGCATCCTGAGAACCTAAAGTGGATCCTTGGCACTCTAGTTACCACCTTTAAATTTATAAGTTTTAATTACCTTATTCAAAATCACTTTCTCAAATATTTCAGATTTAAGTTTACATTTTCTTCTAGTTCTAGTTAGTTACTTTCATAATACACACGAGATTAGTCCATGTGGATTCGACTCAGTCTCACCGAGTTTATTACTGCATCCCGACCCTACACTTGGGGTTGTGAACACGCTGCTTTGAGCAGGTCAGGCCCCACAATATCCCAACAACCCATAAAAAATGCACCTAAGAAACTATCCGGGCCTGTCGCTCCATCTTTAGGGAAAGAGAAAACCACTTGCCACACTTCCAACAAAGATGGATGGGCCATTAGTTGATCATTGTTTGTCGTGGATAGAATGTGAGGGATAGCCGATAATAGAGTGGGCGTTGGAAGATGATCATCCGCCTAGATGGTCTGGATATGATGGATAGCCTCCAACGTAATGCTTGTATGATTAACCAAACTGTGTATGTATTGATTGTAGAACAGAATTACAGCTAAGACAGGAGGGTCCCAACAAAAAGGGTGTAGACCCAACCTGATGAGCAAAGGAAAGCCTATACAAATACACAGGAAAAAAATAGAAAAAGACGAGTCGCTAAAAACTGCCTCCACACCAACGACCACTGTACATAGGCCGCGCTAGAGCAGAAACAGGCGAGATGCAACTAAAACTCAGCGTTTGCTACCCCCCCCCCCCCCCCTCTGTAAACTTCCCTAATTGACCCCAGCCCCACCTTATCGAGAAAGATAAGACCTCTAACTAGAGGCGGGATATCCTGGAAGCGAAACAGCCGGATCGAGGAACGAGTTCTACTACCCTCACGAGACATTGCATCGGCCGCCGCGTTTCCTTCTCTAAATATATGGGCAAATTGAAAATTACCCCTGTTTTTTAGCCGATCAATCCGAGACAGCCAGTATTTCCATTTCCATCCGGGGGTGGCCGTCCCCTGCAGGAAGATGAAAACGAGCTCAATCTTTCTGATCACAGCTCTTCTCTGCTTTGTATTAGCTGATGTGTAGAAGAACTTAGTGTTCTTGTCTCCTTCAGCTAGCCAATTGTTCCTGCATTTCTGTTTCATGAAAATTTCTGCCATAAGCTCAACTTTATTCAAATTATTCTTAGCTGCAATAAACTTCTGTTGGATGTCAACATCTGGCCCTATCCTAGGATCTAAATTTTGCATTTGAAGATCAGTATCTTCCGGTTCACTTTCCTCCTGCTTAACTAGCTCAAACACGTTGCCAAAAATTGGTTTGTTCCAAATCTTTAGGGCTATTTTGACCTTTTTGAGCTGAATATTAAGCATCGGTTAGGGCGACATCTCTCCCTCTTAAGCTTCTTTGACCACCTGAAAAAATGTCTCATAATGGAACCACATTCTCTAGAACCTAAATGGCTTGGGCGAAGATCTGATGGGTTAGTTTGGGAGGGGTAGGAGAAGCGGAGCATGATCTGAAGACGTTCGCGGAAGTTGTTCAACGTGGCAAAGAGTAAATGCACTAGCCCAATCGGTGTTGAATAGCACCCTATCCAGTCTGGCCCACACCTGCGCATTTTTAGCCTGATTGTTACTCCAAGTACATTTGTTTCCAGAGAATCCCGCATCAATCAAACCGGCTATGTTGATAGTTGCAGAGAATTCGTCGATGTCGGTGTGGTCGAATTCCTTGCTACTTCTTCGTTCGGAAGCATCCACCACTGCGTTGAAGTCCCCACAAATAACCCATGGCCCATTAGTGGATCTGGACATATCAATCATCTGCTCCCATATAACTCTTCTACTAATCCTAGCGCATTTCGCATACACCATCGAAATCTGCATTGGAGTCTGGAAGGAAGGTAACGTAATGTTAAGAGTGAGCATTTGGAAGGACATTGCTACAATCGAAATGGTAAGGGGACTATTAAAGAATACTCAAATCTTGCCTCCCACATCCCCATTGGAGAGGGAGGAGTGGAAACCTAATTTCAGACCAGTCCCGGCCCTCTTATCTTCTCTTAGCATCGGTTCAAGGATTGTGCCTGGAGATGAGCCTCTTTAAAGATGTAATGGTCAGCTTGTTGTCAACACCTCGGGCGTTCCAGATTAGGATACTATCCATCGGTAATGCAACCTGAGTTCATGACCCTTCTCTTTAGTCTCTGCAACCTATGTCCCCAATCGCCTCCTGTAGAAAATCCAGGTTTTTTGTCCTCGAGGCGGAGCCTGACCTCCTTTTCTGCTGGTCCTTAATTGGGTTAAACCTTGGCTACCTGGTTGAAGTGGGACTGCATCACATTCTACCCGCTGACACTGGGAATGACTAGCATGATTCTCTACACTGTAAGGTATCTCTCCACCCTGTTGTTGCAAGACATTGCCATTTTTATCCATAAGATCTTCCTTCCCATCTGTGTTCTGACCTTCCTTTAGCTGCAAAGACATTGCTTCTGCACAGAAAAAAGGGGAAAGATCCACTTCAAGGTCGAGTGATCTGACAGTTCCCTGGTTATCTGACGACATATGTGGCAGAGGATATCTTGCTTCCAATGAATTTTGGGATAATGGTAAGAGGGGAATTCCATGGGGATACCGCCTCCCTGTCATCGCTGTCTTGAAGCCATCTCATGGGGGAGCACCCAACCGATCTGGATCGAAAATTGGGACTGATTTCAGTATCACCGTCCTACTGTTTTCGAGGAATCTAACTGAGCATGTTGAAGCCGCTCATATTGGGGGAGTGGAGCCGAGATGGAGGAGCAAGCGATAGTCTAGAAACACCTGGGAGAAGAGCTCTCTGATCAGACTTCTAGATGGTATCCAGCAGCATTCCAGCATTTGCTGAATCAAGCACCAAAGTGCATATGAGGGGGACCTCTGGCTCAGAAAAGTGTTAGGGATATAGACCCCTACGTTGATGTTTTGTAAAGAATCGACAGCTCTAATGTTCTACTGATTTGTAGCTTGATCATTATTTCTTTAGGAGTCTGAAAGGAGAGGACTGAGAACAGAATTTTGGTTATTATCCAACAGCCTACTCACATCAGTTGTATCCTGCATCTGAGAGCAAGTGAGAGGGGCCTCTGGAACAGTAGTGGAGTTAGGGATACAACACTCAATATTACCAATATGTAGTGGGACAACAATTCTACTGTTCTTCTCAATGACGGTATGATTACTATCCAAATGAATGTTTGCGCAAGCAAGCCTTTAGACAGACAGAACAGCATCAGGCTCTAGATCAATTGTGACGATTGTTGCAGTTGGAGGTTGGCCTATCCTCTGGGTGAGAGGCACATTTCCACAAACATCTAGCTGGTTGACTTAAATCCCAGAAGCTGGATCCACTTCGACATTTTCTTGAACACCTGAGATGCTATTCATTTGAGACCTTCCTTTGTTTTGGTCATCCTGAAAACACGTAGACACCCATTCCTTAGTGCTTTCCTTGTTCCCTAGAAGCCTACTCAAGATTTTCTGGTCGTAGGAAGTGCCACCGATCGGAGCAGACACCTTTGTTTCAGCATAGATGGGATAAACCTCATCCAAAACAACCAGCCTCAGAACTCTCTTCAGCTCAACACCCGGACAAATGATGACTTTAATCCTAGCATATACCTGAAAAATGCCATATCTGTTGCACGAGTCGATATGGACAACCTTCCCAAAGAAGTTGTCGAGATCCAGGATCACCGATTCAAACCAAGTTTGGGCTGGAATTCCAAAGAGCCTAATCCAGATCCCCTCCCCATCCAATACTGAGTCTGAAGATCAGGGATAGACAGTTGCAAGTCCCATGAGTTGTTAAAGCAAGGAGTCACCCATGAAATCAATGAGTTCCTCCTTCGATTTGAGGACGATTAGGAAACAGTGGTGGGATAGTCTGGCAACATCGATGGCAGATGCCGCAAACTTGGATGCCCTGATTGCTCCAATTAGACGCAAAATAGAGACATTGGGGTCCGATGTTACTCCCACCAGACCCAACTGTAGCTCTTGGAGTTTAGTATTCACCGCATTCCTATCAGCCACTGTAGTTATCCTCTCTTTAGCACCTCAGGAAGTTTTCGAAATGAAATCACCTATAGAGGGCCCCTGATCATGTGAGTTGCGGCCCCTCCCCGCTACAACTCCTGCGTACGTTCTAGCGACTGTGTTGGAGGGGTTTACATACTAGTGAGTAGTAACGGTGGGGTTTGATGTCCTCTGCTTTCTCGGAGTTGCCTTGTAGACGGACACTATTCTTCCGTCGATTCTTTTACCATTAAGTATTTCCATATCCGCCATCGTATCCTTCTCGTACAGAAAGCGAATGAACGCAAAACACCTAGGTTTTTTTGAATCCAGGAAGCACGGGATGTATGCGTTGAGGACTTTTCCATATTTGCTGAAGATCGTTACCAACTCTTCATGTGAGCAATCGAATGGAAGGTTTCCAATGAATGAGCCAAAATCTCTACTTGCGTCCTAATCCCTTCTAATTGTGGAGCTTTTATGCCTCCTGGGAGATCGCCCTCTCTGGCTGCCCTGATCTCTAGTGCGACCACCTCTAGAGGGCGCCTTAGATCTATGGCGGAGCATCTCCACTATGTGGTGCACATGAAATCCTGCTTGTTGCAATCTAATTGAGTTGCATCATCACACTGCATTTAATGTAGTAGTGCTGACAATGATGACGTGGACTAATCACAATGGTATGAAAATATCATCGCTTACTTTTTTTAATCCAAAAGTTAAAAAGCATGTTATGTGTGGACGTCTACTATAATTATAGGGAAATATGGTCCGCCCATCCTCAAGGTCAGCTCGGGCTGACGAGCGTACACTCCTGTGCCCTCTCACCCAAAGACTAGAGTTCGCTTCCCCAAGGACAGCCTTCGGCCGCGCACATCCCTGAGCTTCCACCTATGCACCTCATGAGGACTGTTTTGAAGTACTCTGGTTAGTCTAGCTCGGTTTAGGTCAGGCCCATGGAGGTGATTGGCTCGGTGAAGTCGAAGAAGAGCTTGTTAAAGACAGATAGGATCGACGAGAAGATAGGTCCAACCTTCAGCTCACTCGACCAATGCAGAACTTCCGAGCTCTTCAGAGCAATCCCTGGCCGATCAACCGTTGAGCTCAGCTCGGCTCAACGCAGCGCTCGGCCCAATCCTGGTTGATCAATGTGTTCATCAGCTCGTCTCAGTTCAGGTCGCCTTTATCCAGGCTATCAGGGCTAAAGGGTAACCGTTGATACCCATCACTTACGTAACCGTCCACCGCGTGATTCCAGGGTAACTGCCCATATTTACCACTCGTGCACATCTCACCCAACGGTTAAGATCATGCCTAAGATTACGGACTACCTTGTCCTATAAAGACTATAAATAAGGGGACCATGTACATGAAAAGGTACGCAGAATCTCTCGCCCTAAACCTTTCAACACGACCAGACCCAGATTCCTAGCCTAACTTTGGCATCGGAGGGTCCCCTGCTCTGGTCAGGGTCTCCGTTGCTCTTTTCCTGTGCAGGTGCTCGGAGGTCTGAAGAGGGCAGTTCAGATTCTTGCATCAACATCTACTAAAGAATATTTTTAATCTTTAGTTTATAATATTTTATGTGTCCTTTCTGAATGTATCCTTCACAAATTTGCATTTGCATTTTATCAAAGAATGCGAGCATGAAAGGAAACTGTAGGATGGACAATATCAAAATGGGGAGAGGATTAGGTGAAAACTTGGATCCACCGAGGTGGGTGGGACCCCTGACTGTGGGGTTCACAATGATATATATGCCTTAAATCCACACTATCCAACCATTTTGAAAGCTTGTTTTAGAGTATGTTCTCAAAATTAAGCTAATTCAATTCTTAGGTGGCCCACACCACAGGAAATAGTCGTGATTGAGTCCCCACATTTAATAACTTCATGGATTTCAGTGAAATGTTTATTTACCATCGAACCTGTTAATAAGGTCAAAAAAAAACCTAGATGAATAGACGACACATCATCTTGATCCAAAGCTTTTGTGACCCACAAAAAGTTTTTAATGGTCAATCACCATTGTTTCCTGTACTATGGTCCATCTGGGATTTGGAACTACTACATTTTTTGGATAATACCTTAAATTAGGGCTGAAAGTCGGGCCGATCGGGTTGGGTCGGGTTGGTGCTCAACCCTAACCCAACCCAAGGTTCCTATACCTCAACCCTAACCCAACCCAACCTCACCTCAGGTTGGGAATTCTCAACCCAAGTCCAACCAAGCAGGCTCAGTCAGGTTGATTGGGTTGGTCGGGTGCATACGTGCTAATATTTCGTTATTACATTAGTTTATTATATTTCAATATAGGACTTATTTTTTGTATCTATGATTTTATTAATTGTATATGTGATTATTCATCGTAAAGAACTTCATTTTTTTCTTTTTAAAAAACAAGTTAAAATATAGGACAACTACTCCTTTAAAACTCATGTAGCATAGCACGCAATCCATTTGGGAGAGTCATAGGAAATGACATGGACAAATGAGACCCGACATCACTAGTGTGCCTTCGACCCAAACGATCCACACTCAATTATAATTTATAAGTAACTTATATATTGATCGGGTTCGGGTTGGGTCGGGCAACCCGAGACTTCAACCCGAGCTCAACCTAAGTTTTATCGAGTTGGTGTTTGTATAGCCCAAGCTTGAGATCGAACCCGATACATCCTGTCCAAGCCCAACCCAATGTCATGTTGGTCATGGGTCAGTCGGGTTGAACCCACCCAACTTTCAGCCCTACCTAAAATGAGCTTCCAATACAGATGGACGGCATGGATATAATGACATACATCACAGTGGACCCCACAATCAGGGGTCCCATCACCTCGATGGATCTGGGGTCTCACCGAATCCGCTCCTATCAAAATGCGCTCGCCTTTCTTTAGCTTTTTTAACTTCAAGAAGGCAGTGAAATCGAGAATTGTGGAGCCCATGTGTACCTGTAAAACGTACGGCTTCGGTACTGCCCCTGCCCAAACTTAGTTAAAGACGGATGGTCCTAGCAGGGTCTCAGTGAGGCCCAAATCTAAGCCCCGCCGTGATGTATGTGATTTTATCTGTGTCATCCATCCATTTTGATAGATCAATTTAGGTGACGAGCTTAAAATAGAGGTGAATTGATGGCTCAAGTGAACTACACTACATGCAACAATGGTGACAATGATGCCCATTGATGAAACTTTCCTATGGTTCACTGTGATGTTTATTTTCCATCAAACATGTTCATAAGATTATATAGACCTGGATGAAGGAAAAACATAAACATCATCTAAACCAATTCATAAAATCATCCAGGAAAAACATAAACATTGTCTTAATCCAAAAACTTATGTGGCCCTTGAGAAGTTTTCTGATGTAGACCGGGTCGCAGATTCCTTCATGGCGATGATGGACCGTATAAAAGAAATCAAGAAACATTGACAACATTCAGCATAGTTTGACTGGTCGACCGATTGGGTGGACAAGGCGAAATTCCGTTAGACTTACCAGAAATTCCAAAATTGTTATTGGACTATTTATGTTTGTTTCGACAAGTCGACAGATCTGATCGACCAGTAGGAATCCAATTCGACGGGTCAACGGATCAAGTTGACCAGTCGAAATTCACCAGATTTTTAGTTTTATTCTCTAGACATTTTTTGGTTGTTTTGACCGATCGACTCGACCGGTCGACGGGCGTAAGAATTTGCACATTTTAAGAGTTTGTTTACTTGTTTGAATAGGACTCTTTCACTTACGATTTTAGGATTTGTATCAGGTTATTTAAGGCATGCTAAACTCATTTTAATCATTCAATCAATAAAACTTCTTAGAAATTATCTTATTTGTCTCATGGATTCGAGATATCTCTTGTGGATTCAAAAGGCCCTTGTGGATTCAAGGTGTATATCGATCAAGGCAGTGATTGACCTCATCACGCCCTTCCCTACGTCAGTTAGTATCAGAGAGAGGTTTTTCCTGTATAAAGAATGAATCGACTTCACAGAGATATTTGCGCCAATGATTAAGTGTCTATTAGATTCGTGTTGGCACTGGTTGCCTAATACGATCTAGAGCTAGAACAGATGGACGTGAAGACTGTATTCCTGCACGGGGAATTAGAAGAGAAGATTTACATGAAGCAACCAGATGGCTACAAAGTTAAAGGGGAAGAGAACAAGGTTTGTAGGTTAATGAGATTGTTGTACGGCCTAAAACAGTCGCCTAGGCAGTGGTATAAAAAAATTGATTATTTCATGTTGAGTCAAAAATTTACTAGGAGTGAATACGATCACTGTCTATTATAAGACACTGAGTGATGGCAAGTTCACCATCCTAGTATTGTATGTTGATCGTCAGTCATAACATGTTTGAAATCGATGTATTGAAGACTCAGTTATCAGGGACATTCGAGATAAAAGATCCGGGGGCTGCAAAAAGAGTTCTCGACATAGATATTTATAAAGACAGAAAGAGGAGAGGGCTTTGATTATCATAGATAGAGGGTCTCACCTAGAAACACCTTCTGCCCCCAAAACAAAATCTGCATCGGTTCAGCCTGAGATCGGTGGTTTGATAGAGAGCTATTACACCTGTTGGTAGGAATTGGAGAGGAGATCCCATTCAAGCCCAGGGTTCAGCGAGGTGGAATTCAATCTGTGAGTGTTGATGGAGGTTTTATGGGAAAAATGAGAAGAGGATCGAGAGGCCGGTCTAGGGGCCGTGCTTGGCCACGCTCGACGGACCGGTCTTCCAATATCTGAGGGGCTCCTATTTCTTCATCAGGCAGGGCAACAAGTGGATCTTCGGCGTTTACGCTCTTCATTGAAAACCTAGTGTTCAGCTACTCCACCTCAGATCTTTTTTAGATTTTCCAAAAATATGGCAGGGTGGTTGAGGTCCACCTGCCGCTATTCCATGGCACTAGAAAACCGAGGGGTTTTGCGTTTGTCTAGTTTATGTATGAAGACGATGCTAGAGCTGCGAAAGGGGTGCTTCATGGGAAGAGGATCGATGGTAGGGTGGTCTCGGTCTAATTCGTGCATTCTAAATCCCGTTTCCCTAAAAACCCCTCCAACCCCCTTCCTAAACCCTCCGATTTTCCTCATTTCCCTCCACCTGCAAATCTTTCCCCTCCAATGAACCCTAATCCTAAATTCAGAGCTTGGGGAGCCCCGCCCACAAACCCAAGAGCTGATCGGACGTCTGCAGTGAATCCGAGGATTGAGCGAACCCACTTTAGGCAAGTTTCGGCGGACCCGGCCGCTGTGGCTACTAAGCTTCAAGCTTTGGAGCTCGGTCTTATAAGAAACACGGGAGAGATTGAGATCTCCATCACTCAACTGCAGGGTGGAATTAGGGTTTCCAGACTCAGAGCTGTTGCGATTGACATTGTCAGGCTTTCCAATAACCTCTTCCTCCTTGCTTCAAAACTAGGGTGGAAATGGAAGATTTTGCTGCTGATTGCACCCTCTGGAGAGATCTTGGATTGATTGGGGTAACCCCTTGGTCCCTGAATATATATCCGTTGTGCGAAGACATTTGGATTAGGTTTTACGAGATTCCAGCTCATGCTTGGTTTGTGTCGGTGCTCCGAGACCTGGGGTCCTCGTTTGGGACGGTTCTTCAGCTGGATTCTTGTACTCGTTGCGGAATCTTCCAACGATTTGCAAGGATTAAGGTGCAGATGGCCTTAGGTTCTTTTCAGACTTCTCAACTCTCCTTGTTGACGGCGTATCCTTCCCCATTTGGTGCCATTTGGAAAGCAGTAATGCTAAGGATGTAGTTCGATCCAACCATACCCTCAACAGTGCTCACGAAGATGCCCCTGAATCCACCAGGGATTGGGTCTCCAACAGATTCTATGAAGGAATGTCTCATGTGGGAGAGCGCCCCTCAGCTATTTGTGTTAATGCCTGCCCCAATTTCTTATAATTTCCACAGCCTAAGACTACAACTCAGCAGGGTGTTCTTCCGATACAAGTAGCGTCGACGTTTCCAATGCCCCCATGGCCGGATCCTGCGGCCCAGGTAGTTTGGTCCAGCATTTCCACAGAACTCCTCGCGGTTGATGTCTGTTGCCCACCCCCTTCTCTGCCCACGGTTGCTGCAGTAGCTAAGCCTTCCGCAACTACTGCTGCCATCATAACGTCTCCCACAACGACTCCCACAAGGACTTCTGGGTCTGTTGACATCACAACGACTTCAGGTACCCCCAAAGAGTAGTCGCATTCTAAAGATGTTAATCACAGAGGCTCCCCTTCGGACGACCAAAATCCCCCCGAGAAGGTAAACAGTTCCTTCTGCCAGGTGCGCAATTTATTCGAAAATAATCATGATACTTCCCCTTTCATGGAATGCACTGTGGTGGCTGTTTGCCCCACCCAGAAATCAATTTCTGCTGGGAACTCTCCCATTTTCCCCATGGTGGATAGTGATTCAGCCTCCCTTGTTCGAACTCCCCTGCATGTTGCGAATTCCAACGGGGTTCTGATACCCCCTGGTTTGTTTGATGGTTGTGTTTCTGTGTGTAGAAA
Organism: Magnolia officinalis; assembly: GCA_021015155.1. NCBI lineage: Eukaryota > Viridiplantae > Streptophyta > Magnoliopsida > Magnoliales > Magnoliaceae > Magnolia > Magnolia officinalis. The sequence continues at coordinate 2,912,692 of JAJHSJ010000010.1, read as the reverse complement.
GTTAGATTTATCGGTAGACCTGTCCCCTTACCGCTTGGCTCACAGTGAAGGGGGTAACCATAGAACGAATTTTCAGGAGGCCAGCACCGCATCTGTGGGCTTCTCTGTCGCTTGTCCAGAGGCGGGGGTTGGTCGCCCAGCTGTCGAGAGAGACCTTATGTAGCGCCCACAGGACCCTCCAGCCCAATCCCATCATGACTCTCTCAACCGCTCCCTTATCTCACCAGGGCTGTCTCACCAGGGGACCCCAACGTCTGGGATGCTCAAGAAGGCTGATAGCGCGAAGCTCACGAAGAAGCATCCAATGTCGACAATGTGTTTGATGGATAAATTCCTTATTTGGAATGTTCGGGGTTTGGCCAACCGGGCCACTATCCGGACTGTTCTCAGATTGATCAAAGATCACAACCCAGCAATTTTGGCTATCTTTGAGCCCATGGCTTCCGATCATAAGCGAGCCGGGATAGGCCTGAAATTGGGTTTCCACTCCTCTTTCTCCAATGCGAAGGAAGGGGGTAAATTTTGGGTCTTCTACAACAATTCGTTATCAGTCTCTCTTATTCATATGACTAACCAGATCATCTCTTTAGATGTTTCTCAGGGTAATCTCTTTCCCCCTAGCAGGTTGTCTTTTGTCTATGCCAAATGTTCCAGATACGATCGCAGGTCTTTATGAGATTGTCTGAAGTTGATGGCGTCAGGGCCAATGGGGTCGTGGTTACTTGGGGGGGGGGGGGGGGTTTAATGCGGTATTAGACCCCTCTGAGAGAATTAGCAGCAGAAATTTTGACCAGGCCAGCTCCAACGAGTTCCGGAATGCAATTGACTCCGCGGGTTTGCTGGACGGGGTACATTGGCAACAGCTTTACCTAGAGCAATAATCATGCTGGTACGGCTAGGGTTTGGGCTAGATTGGATAGGGTGTTGTGCAACGGGCAATGGTTGAGCACCTTTCCTGGTTTTGTATTAACCACCTTCCGCGCACGAATTCTAATCATGCTCCCTTGCTTATTTCTTTTCTGAGGCCCCCCCGTGCTGCTCCGAGGCCTTTTTGGTTCCAAAGAATGTGGTTACTTGATTCTTCCTGTCTCAAGGTTGTCGAAGAAGCTTGGAAGGCCCTGTTATCAGATCAACCCATGGTGAATCTCCTCCTTAAACTCAAGAACGTCAAAAGGCATTTGAGGGTCTAGAACCGTGATGTCTTTGGGAATGTCTTCCATAATATCAAAGCAACGGAAATGGCCCTCAATCAGTTGGAGGCGTCGGCCCAATCCTCCTCGTCCAAGATCACCTCCGAAGACATTGCAGATGCTAGAGCTTGGGTGGCCCGGATGGAGCTTGCCAATGAGATTTTCTGGAAGCAGAAATCCCGCAACAGGCGGCTTGCGGAAGGAGACAAGAACACCAAATTTTTCCATCTGTCGGTCTCGGATAAAACAAGAAGGGCCGGCATTTCCCAAATTAGGCTCCCGTCAGGCGTTATTACTACAATCAGGAGACGATCAGGCGTGAGGCCGTAGATTTCATACAGGCTCTTCTTTCTGCCCCTCTAGCTTCGGATGTTGATGTGATCTGCGATCCAGGCCTCTTCCCCATCCCCTCTTGTTTCGGTTGAGGATAATTCTTTCCTCTTGAATATCCCTTGGACAAAGTGCGAGCCGCTGTGTTTGGCATTCTCATCGACGGGGCTCCCGGGCCTGATGGTTTCTCTGGAGCTTTTTTCTCCAGCTGTTGGGATATTGTGGGGGCTAATATCCATAAGGCAGTGGTGGATTTTTTTTCAAGGGGGAGACATGCCTCAGGCATTCACGACCACTCTTATAGCTTTGCTACCTAAGGTTGCTGGTCCAAAATCTTTCTCGGATTATCGCCCCATAAGTTTATACAATTGTCTATAAGATTTTTGCCAAAATCGTGGCGGGCAGGTTAAACTCAGTGCTACCAAAGCTAATTTCTCAAGAACAAGGTGCTTTTGTCAAGGGGACGTCCATTGCGGAAAATATCATCATTGCCCAAGAAGCGTTTAGAGAGAGAAACAAGGTGCGTGGGGGGAAATCTCCTTGTAAAATTGGATATGGAGAAAGCCTACGATAACGTGGACTGGTCGTTCCTATCTCATGTTCTGATTCGGTTTGGCTTTGCGCCATCCTGGGTTAAGTCCTGCTGGATAAACAATTGGTTCCACTACGAAAAACAGGTCAATGCCGACGGCTAAAAACCGTCGGCATTGACATTCCCTAACGGCTTTTCCGTTGGACAGTCCGTCGGGAAAAGGGGCGTGGGCGTTGCTCGCCGACGGATTTTAGCTGTCGGAATTTTTGACGGCTAAAACCGTCATTCGCCGTCGGCGTTTCTCATAAATTTTTTAAAATGTAATAATAATAATTAATTGCATAATGTTACATTAAATCACATAATTTATAAATATGTCCACATTTATAAAAACATGGTACTAATAGCAACAAAATATAAACTTCAGCACAACAGAAAGATGATCCTATATAACTATTCCAAATGCATTTCATTGGACAAACACACATTTATGTTACTAATTCCAGACAAGATAAACATATCACCTTTTTTATCTTATTCAGGGACTAATCTTCGAATATATTTCAACGATTACTCAAATCACCGAAAGAAAACAAGCCTAAAAGAATAAAGCATTCCATCAAAATGGATCTTACTCATTTTAAACAATCCAAGACCTAAAAGAGGGGTAGGCCGTAACCAAACAAGAATGTTGCAACCATGCAACATGGACAGATATGTATACCTGTTTTGGACATGGGCAGCAGTATTTTCTCTAACAAGGAAATACGGAATTAGACACAAGGTCGTGGAAAAGCCAACATGCCCACGTCTCTGTGCAGGTTAGATTAATATTGTAGTAAATTGGCAAAATCAGATAACACTTTCAATGAATTTTTGTTATCCTTTCCAAGGAGAAAAGAAGAAGAAAGAAGCATGAGCTCACCACGCTCCCCAAAAATGTCTCTTGTACTCTTGCTCCAATGTAGTGACAAATGTAAATGGAGAACCAAGAGCAACCGACCATCAGTTGGAAAAGTAAACCAGGGAATCAAACTACACTATCTGACATTAAATTCTGAATCCTAAAGCTACCTTCAATGAATGTATCGATGGGGTTAGCATACTCACCATACAATTCAAATCCCATCAAACCAAAAAAGTCTAATTTTATCGAAAAAATGATAATAACAAAAAAGGCAAATTCTTTCCATACAGAGGGGCACTTGGCGTAGCCCATATAGATGCAACTGTAGGAAAATTCTATCACTTTATTCATTGAAGGAAGCAAGAATTGATACTACATAAATAGACTTGGGGCTTGTTGGCTGTGGATTTAGAGTGATTGGTGGGAATTTCATTTGTTTTTTAGGTGGTTTGGTAGCAAGGATTTTGAGGGATTTAGATGTTAGATAAATTGAAATCCCTTGAAAGAGCCCTCTTTTTTCTTTTCTTTTTTGCATTCTCATGGCAAATCAAATTTGCAAAATCCACTCAATTCCACAGGATTCAAAATCCACATTGCCAGATAAGCCTTTAGATCAAGCAAAATAAATTGTGGTGAAGAAAGATGGGATTCAATGTACACTGTCCAACCCAGTTGATGTCTTCTGTAAACCTTCGACAATAAATCCCTATCCAACTACCAAACAAAACACAAAAAGAAAAAAAAAAAAAATTTATAAAACACAATGTAAGTAAAAAGAACTAAACATAATGCAGTAAATGGAAAATCAGCAGAAACCTGAATTTCAATTGCAAGATTTTCGACGATTCTCAAATTGACGGAAAATGGAAAATCCAATAATCCTGCTGTGCAACATTCTTTCATCCAAAACAATAATCTGATGTACCCTAGTGATGATTGGGGGCTGCTCCAAAATATTCCATGCATAAGGACAGGTGGAGAAAGAAAATATTTGGTGACCTATGGTTAGGTGGAGGTAGAAAATACTTGGTGACCTATGGTTGAACTGAGGATATGATCCTCAAAAAAGTGAAATGGTGAAACAGGGCTCATGTCTGGCCCCAAGTTGTTGGGAAGGTTTAGGTGATTATGATGATGATGACAATGTGCAAAGGAGATGATACTGTGACATCACAGGTGAATACAGTATTATTTGGTAGCATCTCTAGATATTTGAATAGGAGAATATGTACTAATAATCTTAATATCGTTTACATAAGGTTACAACAGTAATGATTATGATAAAACAAAAGTTCTCTACATAAATTACAACATCAAGAGACGATACATTGTAAATTCAGAAAATAATGGTACGAGGAAAATGAAGAGGTGAAAAAGTAACATAGTTACTGTACGGAAAGTGGTTGTGTTGTTCCAAAGCCATTGAAGAGCAGAGCCATCTAGAAGTGGTGAAACCTGCCAATTTTGGCCAGAAGAATGAAAGACTCAGTAGCATCTCTCTGAGGCATTCTGTCAAACAGCCAACGAGTAGCCTCCAGATCCCCACATTTGCCATACATATCAATCAGAGCATTTTCCATGGAAACATCATATTTGAATCCTCTCTTGTTTATAATCCCAGGACGTTCCTTCCCTTTCGTCGTCTGCAACAGGCCTACACGGGTTTTCGAGACACGCTAATAGGTGAATCTGTTGGCAAGGGCTTCAGCTTCCTGCATCCATGCAAAGAAGTGGATCGCATTTTCAACCAGGGTTGTTGATCTGATGATGAAGACTGACCTCAATGATGTTGCCTCTCTTAACCATAGAAATCTACAATTAACATGTTTTTTTTTTTTTGGAAATGATCCCTTTTTAAAGGAAAAACTAGGAAAAGGAAATCAATGAAACACCACAAGTATCACTGTTTATGACATACCGATCGAGAAATCCATGTTGTCGAAATCCATCCCAGCTTTTTCTGTTCAGAAGAAAGATAATGCCATTTCAGTGAAACAGGGAAAATATGGAAGTAAGAAATAGAAATCTTAATCATTTGAGTTTAAGGAGTTGTTTGGCTGAGATGTTAGGCTTAATGCCAATAGCAAGTGAGATATGCATGCTTGGGACCTTCACAGACATATCTTACTCATCATTTGTGGAGGAAAAGGCAGGAAAATGGGACCCACTTAACACGGATTCTGTTTTCAGGCTTTCAGCCAATAGTCAATCCAAGTGGTGGCCACCACCCGCTGGAATAAAAATTCCAATCACCATACAAGTTGGTTTGGTGGGAACAGAATTTCGTAGAAGTTCCATGGAGCATGCATCATAATAGCATTTCTTATATGTGAAAAGCTTGATAACCAAATACACATACCTCAGTGTCAATTTTATCAAACTCAATGTCGACCTCATAAGGAATGCCATCCTCAGTAGCAGAAAAGATGAACTTTCCTTTAGGCTCAAGTTGAGCTTTACATCCTTTGCATTAGCACTTCAGCGTTGGATGTCGGCTGTAACACAGAGCAGGTTATCCAGTTTCGTTACTTCCTAGCAATAATTGCATCTCCTTCTTGAATGAATACAGAATGAAATGCTTACGAAAATCCACGAAGGCAGATTGAAGAGAACTGAGCAGATCAAAAAGGATTTCTCTCAAACATGTAACCATAATACTTATTCAACAAGGTAAATACTCATTGAAGCAGATAGCAGAATAGCTGAACTTTATCTCTCCATATCAAGATGCTTGTTATCATTTAAAAGAAGACTTGTGTCTCTTGCTCCATGAAACTACATGGAGCTTTTCAACCAGAACTATGCCCATCTTCAGAATACGATTGACCCATATTTACCAATGGCTTGGCAATAGGTGGGCCTTGGGCCTAGATTGTGAACTGGTTGGGCACGCATGCCAGGCTGGGCCTATTCAAAATATTGATTTTGCTTGGCCCAGGCTGGGACATTGCCAGCCTTATCTAACATTCTAAAGAAATGATGTTCCATACTTCCAGTTGCAGCTTCTCATCCATCAATGGGTCAGTGGATGAATGGTTCCAATCATGAAGTGTGAATTATGGTGGAGGGCACAAATTGTGATTACAAATTATGGCTAGCCAAACAGACCCTAAAAGTGAATTACGCTTTTAAGCCAGACCAGCCAAGTGGATCGAAATTCACATTATGATTTGCTTCAATTCAAACTGCGAAAATACTGTTTGGAACTCAAATATCATTTGACAGAATCATATGTTGTGAGAGTTCTTGTACTTTCTTGTGATGGTTTAGGAGGCAATAACACATTCACTCAAAACTGTCTATGACTAAAGGATATAATTCATAAAGAAACATCATTTCACATATCATGAAAGTTATGGTGGCCTGCATAACACCCTGTTCAACTAAAGATATCACCAAATGAGGGATACAAATGAGTCAACTACCAAACCATGAGTATTTTGGGGGGTGAGTGTCATCTTTGGTTAGGTGACTTATATCCAGGTGTTGTCATGGTTATCTTTATATAATTCACCCAAAATTTGTGTGATATCTAGTTTAAAATTTTCACAACATTTTCTCGACACACGAATATTTTCCTTGCCTAATTTATCCTGAATCCAACTTTGTGATTCTGGCCAGGAGGTGGACAATAAGAGAAAACAAATGTCTCAAACTTTGTATTTGGATGCCCTCATACATATGTATACTATACATTGGAGATGATGTAATATGAGCTGTCAATAAACCCATACCTGAAGGTGCATTGCTAGTTGTTCTGTCTTGTGCTCTGAAATTGTTTTTCACATATTTGCGGAAACATTCAATGTTGATATCAATAACACAAAGAAGCTTCTTGAGGGAGACCGCCAAGTCAAATGTGCAAGCGACATTCTTGAGTGAGAGCATCTCCATATTGGTGAGTACATGAGAAAGAACTGTAGAACATTCAACAATTTTCATGAGAAGGAACTGCAAAACATTCAAGAATTTTCACTTCTAAAATTGGTCTGAGAGAGAGAGAGAGAGAGAGAGAGAGAGAGAGAGAGAGAGAGAGAGAGACACTTTCCTAAAAAATATTTCCATTGATAGATAACCCACAGCCATGTGTTACTAGTTTAAGCTGAAACTACAGCTCCAGGAAATCCCAAAATCCAATTCAAAATATATGATGAAGCCTCACTCAAGTTAGGAGCTTACAACATAACATTCGCGACATTTGGGTCATAGGTTCAATCCCACATTATCCAAAAGCAAAGAGCTAGAACATGGTAAGCTGTTGCTCATTCACCATAACATGGCATGCATGGAAGCAGTTCAAAAATCACACTGATCTGATGATCCTTTTTTTTTTAAACCACACTGATTTCAAAAATCACATTGATCTGATCTGATGATCTTAACCACCTGATTTCACGTGATGAATTTGGACTGCTGAACGTGTTCTTTCAATAGCCCATTCAATGGCATTTAACCGTTAGGATTATCTGGTACGAGTGATTTTTGGATATGCTCCATCCACAATGACGCCCATGGTTTTGATTGTCTGGACCAATGTACATGTATGACTGTATGTACAGTGGATGAGTTGCTTGCCACTGAACCACGGTCAGGTTCCCAAATCAAAATACAACTTTATCATGAAAATCAAAGGAAAAATCATTAGAGACCAAAATCATGGAAAATCACCAAAACCCATTACAAAATCTGCAGCAAAACACCCAAACAGATCAACGGCCTCTCACAAATAACCTATAGTAACCATTCCCAGGCTAATCAGCTTTTGGGCTTGCCAGGCCTGGGTTTAGTTCTTGAAGACCAAGACTATCTGTATTCAATAGGGGAAAACAATAAATTAAAGCAAGAACAAAATCGATCGAGATAAGATTTAGGGTTTTTAGGGGAAGGACTTAACTCAAACAAACCGAGATCTTGTGGAGACTCCCCGGCTATACGCGAGCTAGAACGAGAAAACCCTAGGTAGGAGCGAGGGAGATCATGCGTGGGCTGTTGGAGAGGGGGAGAGAGAGAGAGAGAGAGAGAGAGAATTAGGCAGAAGTAGATTGCCACGACCGGACGCGGTTTGGCTAGTGACGTGGTGCTGGGTGCTATGTGGGCCCCACCATGATCTATATGTTTTATCCGCACCGTCCATCCATTTTTACACATCATTTTAATAACCCATGAAAATAATTAGGCAGGAAAAAGTCTTATGTGGACCACACCATGCGAAAACAGTAGTGATTGAACGTCTACCATTAAAAACCTCCTAGGGCCCACTGTAATGTTTATTTGACATGAAACCTGTAAATTAGGTCATACAGACCTGGATGAAGGCAACAAACAAATATCAGCTTGCTCCGAAACTTTTATAGCCCCAGGAAGTTTTTAATGGTGAGAGTTTAATCAACACTGTGTGACCCATTTGAGATTTTGATCAACCTCAAATTTGGGTCCATACAATAAAATTATCTGAAAAAATGGATGGACGGCATGGATGAGACATATACATCATGTTGGGGTCCATAGAGTACCGACCACTAGCGCAGGGAATATCCAGTCCGCATATCCAGTCCGTTTCCTCCTCGGTCCCTGACGCTCCTCGAGTTCTGAGTTTACAAACGGTTTGAAAGGCGACCAAAGTTACATGGGCCCCACAATGATGTATTTATCATATCTACACGATTCATCCATTTGGTAAGATCATTTTAGATCATTATACAAAAAATGAGTAATTTCTAAGGTTCAACTAGACCACACCAAAAATAGCAGTGGGACAATGATTCTCACTGTTAAAGCATTCCTAGGGCCCTCTGTAACGTTTACTTTCCATCCATTCTGTTCATAAGGTCACAGAGACCTAGATGAAGAGAAAAAACAAATATCATATTGATCCAAAATTTCTGTGACCCCAAAAGGGTTTCAATGGCATGCGTTCAATCCTCCACTATTTACAGTGTGGTCCACTTAATTTTTAGATACTTCTTATTTTCCGGTTCAAGCCTCACGAGGAATGCACCAAGTAGACGAACGGTTTAGATATTACTCATACCTCATGATGGGACCCACAGAACTTAGTGACGTCAACGCGCCACCTAGGTTGATGGTGTGTGGTACACAAGCCAATCCGCTTCAGAACTGGGGGGGCGAAGCCAGAGACGGACGGCCAAGTCAGGGGCTCGTGGAGCCCACCATGATGTATTTTGTTCATCCACTCCGTTCATCTATTTCTAAAGTTTATTTTAGGGCACGATCCAAAAAAGGAAATAAATGGAAGATTCGAGTGGAACACACCGAATATCAATGGTAGACACTAAATCTTTATTGTTTCTTATGGTGTGGTTCACTTCGACCTTTGATCGACCTCTTTTTTGGCACGTACCCTGAAATAAGCTTTAAAAATGGATAAACGGCTTATATAAAACACATATTATGGTGGGCGTCAAAGTCAACTCTTTTTTCTGGTGCACTTGCACCTATTATCTTTGCCGACGGCTTTAGTATGATTCGTTAACGGCTCTTAGCCGTCGGCGAGTCCGACGGCTAAAATCCGTCAGGGAAACCACTGGACGACCGTCGGCGTTGGTCATTTTTTTTGGTAGTGTTCTCGATCTTGGTGAATGGGAAAAGCTGTGGTTTCTTCAAATGTTCATGAGGACTTCGACAGAGAGATCCACTCTCCCCGCTTTTATCCATCATCGCTGCGGAGGCTCTCAGTAGAGGATTTGCTGAGAAGGTTGCTAACGGGTAGTGTAAGCCATTCAAGTTGGAGGGTTGCTACCAGCTGTCCCATCTTCTCTACGCTGATGACACCGTTCTTCTCATGAACGGTTCCCGCAGGTCTCTTATTGCGATCCACGACTTTTTATTGAAATACCAAGCTGCTTCTGGCCAATGTGTTAACATGAGGAAGAGTGTTTTCTTCTGTTCTTCAAGACTCCCGGTAAGTAGAATCAGAAGCATTGAACACACGTTAGGATTTGGGAAAGCTCCTAGAGGCCTCACTTATCTGGGGATCCCGATCGTGCATGGAAGGCTTTCCAGCAACGATTTCAACCCCCTCCTGTCCAAGATTCTTGGCAGGATTCATGGCTGGAAGGGTCGTCTGCTCTCACAAGCGGGGAGGCTGACGTTAATTTCCTCCATTTTGTGCAGTATACCAGTCCACACTATGTCAGCCTTAGTAGTTCCCTCTAAAATCCTGCAACTAATTGAACGGTCCTTTGCAAACTTCCTTTGGGGGTGGCGAGATGAAAAAAATAAGCTTCATTGGAAGAAATGGGCAACAATTGCTACCCCTAAGACTGAAGGTGGATTAGGCATTCGTCGGCTCAAAGATGTTATGAGTGCCTTTCACTTGAAGATGGCTTGGACGGTGCGATCTCTCAACGATGACAGCCTGTCGGCGAAATTCCTTCGTTCAAAATATCAGTCGGCTGACCCTCTAGTGTACAACCTCAGATCTGGTGCAGGATGCTCTCCATTTTGGAACAAGATCTTGAAACTTTTTCCCCTCCTTGGCTCGCATTCACAATGGAAAATTGGTCGAGGCAACATTAACGTTTGGCAATATAATTGGTCCGGATTGGGCCCTCTGCAGGACATTCCTTCTATTCAAATCGCACCAGATGCTAGGCACCTGGTGGTGGCCGATATATTAGATGGCAATGGGCTGAGGCAGGACGCGCCTGTGGATTTTCCAGACTGGATTCGGGCCCACATCGTGCAGGGAGGATTCTGCATTTCCAACATTGATGACACTTGCATCTGGCCCCTCAGCCCAGCAGGGCAATTCTCTGTCAAATCCGGGTGGGATGTGGTGAGATCTCATGGTCAGCGGTGGGACTGGGCTAAGTGGGTTTGGCATCCCCTGCTTCCCCCCAAAATATCGGTCTTCCTTTGGCGGGTGCTAATGAATGCACTTCCTATTGACGGTAACGTGCAACGCAAAGGGATTTCCCTGGCCTCGAAGTGTGATTGTTGTGTGCTGGGACTGTCTCCCTCTCCCTTCCCCCTTCCGGAATCGTTGTCTCATCTCTTTCTACATGGGGATCTAGCGAAGGAAATCTGGAATCGAGTTGCTGACCTGCTAAAAGTGTCCACACTTTGCCATTCTTCCATTCATGATCGGCTAATTTGGTGGAGTATCGCTCGCCTGCACAACTGTTCCTCCTCGGTTTTTCGGCTGGCCCCGGCCTTCATGCTATGGGAGATCTGGAAGGCCAGAAACAATTTCCATTTTAATGGAGTAAAGGTCTCCGCTCTTACAGTTTTTCGTGACACCTGCTAGTGGTTGGGCAGTGTTGCTTACCGACATAATCCCCGCATCTTCAACCCGCCCCTCTCAGCCTTCCCCGTCGCCGCGTCTACCCGTTCTTCTGCTGTTTGTGAGATGGCTTGTTGGCAGAAACCTCCCCCTAGCTGCTTCAAACTCAATGTGGACGGATCTGCATCCAGGAATCCCGGGTCTTCCGGGGGAGGCGGTATCTGTAGAGATCACAAGGGCCAAATGATCTTCGCATTCTCCAATGGGTATGGCGTCGCTTCCAACAACAGGGCGGAATTATGGGCCCTTCATGATGGGGCGAAGCTTTGCGTCCTCTTAGGCCTCTTCCCTGTTCTAGTCGAATCTGATTCAAAATGGGTGGTTAACTGCATTCTTCGAAAATCCGTTGTCGATTGGAAATGGAAATATTGGCAGGAGAGAATTACCAAGCTCCTTCTCAACGGTTCGATGTCCCTAGCCCTCATCCCTAGAGAGGCCAATGGCCCTGCTGATTGCTTAGCAAGACAAGGTAGTGCGTTGCAAAACTCACTCCTCTTTTCGACCGCATCGGAGCTTCCGACTTTAGCGAGAGGTTCCTACTGCCTTGACAGAACGAGACTAAGCTCAGTTAGAAAAACAAGCATGTATAGCACATGATAGGAGGGCAACCCCCTCCCAAAGTTTGATTATGTAATTTCCCCTCTTTAATGAAAAAAGGTTGGAGATTAAAAATAAATAAATAAATAAAGATTATCATAGATAGAGTACCTTGAAAAGGTATTGACCAAGTATGGGATGGATAAGGCAAAACCGGGTAGCGTTCCCCATGCGGCTCACTCAAGCTTTCCTCCTAATAATGTCCTAAATCAAATGAGAAAAAATAGGATATCTCATGTGCCTTATTCGAATATTGTGGAAAGTTTAATGTATATCATGGTCTGTACGAGATCGGATGTTTCATAGTCAATTGGTGTTGTAATCAGATATGTGTCAAGCCCCGGTAAGTAACATTATAAAGCGGTGAAATGGGTACTTCGATATATTCGAAGTACGAAAGATTACGTCTTTACTTTTGAGAAAACATGGGTTTAGTTGGGTTTGTAGATTTAAATTATGCAGGCAGTATTGATTTCGGAAAGTCGACTTCATGTTACTCGTTTGAGCTAGTGGGTAGAACAATTAGTTAGATGTCGAAGCTTCAGTCAGTGGTGGCTTTTTCCACAACCGAACACCATTCAAAAATAGAGCAACGCCGACAGCTAAAAACCGTCGGGAATGACCTTTCCCGACGGACAACCACGCCGACGGATTTAAACCGTCGGTATTTCGTCGGCATTGCCAACTGCTAAGGGCGACGGTCCTAATGAAAACGAATTGCTCAATCATCGCGCACATCCAAAGCTAAATATACCCATTTCTTAGACTAGATTGTAGATACAAACTCTTCAATACTATAGCCTGCACATAGACTGTTAAAAGGTACAACAAGATGATCTCCAGATCAAGTTGAAGAATGGCAAATCAAAATACAATCGGGAGGAATAACAAGCAAGAGAGCAGATGTTATCAAACACCTGGACAGTTTCCCCAGATAATCTCCTTGTTAAGAACAAACACCTGGACAGTTTTCCCCAGATAGTTTTCCCCAGATAATATCCTCCTTGTTAAGAACACTGTACAATCGATTGCACACACCAAAACAGAGGGTAATTCAGATTATGTTAAGAAATCAGATGAGTGAGCGGATATAATCCAAAACAAGGTCCCAGAGCAACAATAAGCATAAGATGTCCACATCATGAGACAAATTAGCATCTACCTGGTAAATCTTTCCAGTGGTGATATTGTTGCTGCAAAGTCAACTTAATGTCCAGTAACCGTTCGCAGTTTCCCAATCCAAGTCAACCTTCAGAACACAAAAGCAGTCGTCATTTTTTGTAACCAACAATAGTTCCAGGTAAATATTCCATCAAAATTTTATTTTTTTTCCTAGGAGGTAAATATTCCATCAAATGAAAAGGGCTTCTAAAGGAAGTGAATAGATCAGTGAACCAATGTCTTTTTATTCCAAGAGAGGGTACCCAATATCTCCAAAACAATCAGTTCGAAAATTGCAACCAAGAATCATAACCAAAAACTGGAAAATACAAATAAAGATCCATACATGAAATGGCATGGAAATGAGGATAATTGTAAAAGGCGCATACGGAAAGAGCTATACCTCACCACCGTCTCAGACAAACACCTCCCCGTGCTCGAATGGAGACAGTTCCAACATCGGTGTTCAGATATGGATCTGTCCATTTATAATATCACAGACAAGAAGCAGATCAATCTCACTATATATATATATATATATATATATATATATATATATATATATATATATATATATAAAAGAGCCAGTTGTATCATCGAAAAGAAACAAAGGCATAAAACATATTTTTCTTCATCCCAAAAGCTTCAAATTGAAATGAGGACAATCCACAGATTGGTGAACAGTTTTCTTAACATAGTAGCTTGGGTATACAAAGGGTTTTCTTCGAATGTAGACCAGTTGGTGGCAATTCTAACCATCCATTTCTTCATACATGTGTGGCCCACTAGGTAAATTGAGCTGGATTTCAGGGCTTATCACCCTTGCAACATCCTGGATCCCATGCACGTGCATCACAATATTAGTAAGAATCCATGAGAAGAAAAGCAAACAAATCAACCAAGACGAATATCAAGAACCCAAACTAACAATCCAATGCAAAATATCTCAATATCAACCCGAACAAATGATTATTCCTGCAAACATTCCAAAGGTTAATGTGAAGGCAAGATAACCTTAATATCAAGCTCAATGATGTCAACAGATAGGTTGTTTAGATGCCTGGAAAGCTCAACTTGGAACATGGATGTGAAACAAGATCCAAACATAGAAAATGAACATAGAAGTATCAAAATGAGAATAACATCAATATTAATGGAATCGAGAATAAAAGTACAAAATCCATAGAATCCTGTGTATCCTCTACTTCTGCGTTAATCCAAGCATCAAATCATCATTCATCATCTAATAAGTCTTATCCAACTAATTGCGGCTACACAATCCTGTTCCGCCATTCCACTCTATCATCAAATATCTTCTCACTACCTCCACCAACATCCCTTTGGGCTGTCCCCTTGCCCTTAGAGAGGCAGAAACGTGATATAGAGATATAGAGAAACCTTTGAAATAGTTTAATGTTGTGCAAATAAAATGTGAAGCCATCATGGTTCTGATCAAGGTGGGCCCCAAGGGACAAAAATGACATAAATAAAATGAACTCTTTCTAAATTTATTAAACAGAAACACATGCACTGGCACGAGACTTGCTGGATGAGACATTATAACCTTTACGCCTTAAGTAGTCGAAATTGGAGAGCAAGGGTTTGGAGGTCAAAACCATCATGCATTCCTCTACAGTATCAGCAAGCTGAATTCCTCTACATTTGAGCTTAAAACAAAGCACACCCATAAATAACGAAATAACAACACCCCAAATGAGAGATTCCCGTCCCCATTTTCATCTGCTTTATGTTCCTTTCTGGAAAATAGCAATGAACTTTTTGAATTCCATGGTTGACCTGAATTGAAGCAAGCCGCAAAAGAAGCAAGATCTAGCTGATAGCATAAAACATCGCAAAGATGCTCCACACAAGATACCTGTCAATAAAAGAAGGCACTGATAGCCCAATTGTTATACAAACTGCAAATAAGATCAAGGCAATGTAGCAGAATGATCCTGATATGTCTATGCTACGTCCAAAACAAGGAAGATACCTCATTTGATTGCTTCCCATACACAGAACACTCTTCCAGCCTTAGTACCTATGATTTACCTGTCCACGAAAGTCGCATTAACTTCTTCCGTGCTTCTGTTTTACTAGACAATAGATCCCACCCCACAACAGCTAGCAAGGGATGAAGAAAGGGAAATAGTGAGAGAACCTGTCACATGCAGAATGGCTGGCTCTTACTCAAAAGAAAGAAGATGTCAAGTTAATGAAAAACTTAATAAATCAATGAATACAAACATCATCAATCAAATAGCACTGGTAATCCCACTTCCAATTTTTACAAATTATCCAACACATACAGTGCTAGCTTCTCAAAGTTGCTCCTCCTTAACAGCAGAGAGCTGTATCCAGAACACATTCCAGGGAATGCAATCCAGAAACACGAGCATAGTGGTACGTCTCTCATGCAAGACTTGATTGCCCTGCTCCGGAAGTTCTAGTCTACATATGCAGCCTGCTGTGCTGGAAGTATTCCAACGGTTCAGTTCACTGATACATGGCCAAATGAGCAGGTGGTGCATTGCTAGTCTACACAGGCCCATTCGGAGGAGAAAACCAACTATGAAGCAGCCAATTATATGGTAGAACACAGTACACATCTTCTATGATTTCAAGCACTAACAACAAAGTGAAGTTCCCATTGAACCATTCCACAACCTCTTTGATCCACAATTTCCAAATGATCAAGAATAGAGTGAGATCACAAACTGATTTGGCCCCACTCATTCCTTTTGGACAGCCTACATATAAAGAATCAGAGAATAAATTCAATACATGCTTTGTATTAACAGAGATCTGGGGCACTCAGATTACAGTTACTAGGTGTGCATGACACTACATCTTGAATAAAAGGTATTGGCATGTGAAAACATTAATAAATAATGGTTGCAAAGAAAGAAACCAAAATCCCTGTCAAATCAATGGCACTTACAATCATACACACACATCTATAACATCAGGTTACAATAAAAACCTGGATAATAAGATAAACAAGATAATTAATTCAGTCAATTCAGGTGGGGTTTTTTTTTCCCTGCATTTGGAAGTCAGCAAATCATATGACTACATATCACAATGTATATTGAATGGCCGATTATTCAGGAAATTCCTATCTCTGTGAGTATATGTTAATAACATGCCACATGACGAGCAATGTCCATTGAAAAAAATAAATTAAATGCATATGACCATACCAAATGGATCATAGAGAAATTAAAAACTAATGCATATGACTACTGAAGCATACCAAACACTACAAAAAAACAGGGCTTGTTTCAGACTCAACAAGCTTTCGCATTGAACAAGTTGAGAAAGGAACCAGTTTCGACACTTGCATCATAGTTAGTTGTCCAGCAATACTTCTCCAAACATGTGATGCCATGCATGAGATCTGGACCATTCTTCTAGTCGTACCTCAGAAAACCACAACGTTAGGTTATCCTAGCCACTAGAAGACTTTCAATAATTACAAACAGATGGTTAAAAAAGTCCCAACCAATGGCCAACATTTAACAAGAAATCAGCTGTAATGCCCAAATCACCACATATCAGTGGCGGATGTAGTGCTATTTTCTTCTCTAGAAACCATTGCCCAAATCAAACAGCAACAGCTGTAATGGCCAATACTTACAAATGCCATTTTCCTTCCAAAAAAATTCTAAATCCAACTAAAACAACAAAACGTGACAAAAGGAAAATGGATCTCTCCTTTGACAGCAAGTTCCAAATCAAATAGAAAGAGTCTAAAATGCTAAATTGAGTGTGCACATAACAGAACCCGTTATTTATTTATTTTTTCTCCTTCTTCTATGATGGTATTTTCTCAATCCATTCCCAAATCAAACTAGATCTGCATAAGAAGAAAAAGAAAAGGAAAAAAGAAAAGAAAAGAGAATTTCTCTAGAAAATATTACCAAGGTCACATGGCAACTGCCAGGAAGGTAATCTCCTTTCAGCTTCGATAATGAAATGTTAAAAGATGTGTATTCTGCTTATTGGTTGCTTTCAGTTTCTCGTCTTCATCACTCAACCATCTCAAGATCCTGTAAGGAAATGAATTCTACCATTGATAGCAGTTCCTATTAGGGTTTCTAACGATGGGTGTTCTAGAAGAGATGAAAAAGCAACTGATGCATGATTAAACCCACTTACAAGCATAAAACTGTAACATCCCGGATTTTTGCCAATTTGGGATTAGATGTCCTTAGGCGATGGGTTGCTCTTAATACCTTATTATTTCGTCAGAACTGAACCCCACAGTCTAAAATCGCTTCTGAACCCATTTCCTTCACAAATCCCACCCCTTTCCTAACTTGTGCTTTCAATTTTTCAAAGCACTTTCGCCCTAGACACTAACTTAAACTAGCTAAGTAGTAAAACTTGGATCACTCTATATACAAACTGCAAAGGCCTAAGTACCATCTCAACCAGAAAACAATTAGGATTAAATCCTTTAGAAATTTAACAAAGTTAACTAAGTGCAAACTCGATTAGCCATGAAATCCATTGGGATCGCTTTAAATACGATCTGCAAGACCCAAAACTTGTAAAACATGTGACTCTAGGTTACCCTAAAGTCTAGAGCCAAACTCATTACCCGTCTGCTCTCGGGACTGAAACGAAACTTCGTATGAGGTCTAGATCGCACATCGGGAGTCCGATTAACACGAATCTAAGGAACTAGGACCGCCCCACTGGGCTTGACAATCATCTCAAAAATCAGCTCCGACCGATGTCCCACGGTCATTTATTTCGATCCGGAGCGAGGGTGTGTGAAAAAAAACACTATTCCTTTGAAAAGAAAATATCTGGAATAGTGATCTGGCACCTTTCACTTGCGCATCAGTATTAAGCAACCTGACCGTCAGAATCAGACCAAATTACACCCTCGGATCAGGAAAAATTTCAGGAACATTTACATGTACTTGGAATTTCGGATCGTGGCCCACTGACCGTTGAACTGAAAGTGGTCCGCCACGTGCGATCTGGGAATCCGATCGAGTCGAAAACGTGATCCCTCATAGATCCATGTGTGGTGAGCTTAAGTCTGACGTTTGGCTCAAAGAGGGCCACCAGAACACCTCTTTTGAGCTGGAAAAGTGGCGAATATCCTATATTAGCAGTAACCCTTGAACAGGAGTCTATTTCGGTGAAGTTTTAGGCTATATAAGGACCTTAAACCCTCTCCCATTCCAGCCATACGAATTTGGATTTGAGAGAGGGAAAAGAGAGAGAAAGTGAGGGAGAAGTGGGAGAAACTCCCTGCCGTCGTTCCCTGCCACCACACGGGCTGCACCATCTCGTTCTCATCGCTTTTCCGGCGATTCCAGCCCCGTTTCTAGGTAAGAAACCCTAACCCTAACCTGTTTTGGGGTTTAGACTGTTGTAGGTTGTGAAATAGCTAACCTATTTCGTTCTCTAGGTTGCCAAACTGCCGAATACGGAAGCTTAGCAAACCTATCGTCTCCGTTACGATTCTACGACCAAAGGTGAGGACTTTAAGCGTATAAGTTACGTTTTTCAACGCTTTCAATGTCAGATAATGATAGATTCATGATCTGTATGCAAATGCACATGTACAAAGTGCTTTCCGTTTCCTGTTTCGATTAGCGATAAAGAATATGGATTTTCACATACTCTAGATATACGTATAAATACCGTATACGTATTTTTCTTGGGAAAATGTTTGACATGTTTATTTAATGTTTGATTATATCATGTGTGGATAAAATGTTAGTTTGGCGAAAAGAATCGCAAAAATACATGTTCATGTGTAAACGTCATGTATGTTGAAATTGCGTATTTTAGAAATTCCGCATACGTGCGGATTTTGGAAATATAATTGTCATGATTAATTGTTGTATGAATATGGTATACGCGGATAAAATAACCGCTTAGCGAAAGAATAGCCCTAATACATGTTTGCTAACATACACTAGGTATGTTGGAATAGTGTATTCTAAGTGTTTGTGAAAATGGCTGAATGAGTATAGCATTCTCATTCGTGCTCGCCATGACTAATTGTCATGGATATATGATTGTTGTAATGGCGATATCCCTTTGACGAAAGGATTTGCCCTAAATCACGCCACGGCCAGTATACACTATATATGCTAAAATGTGTGGCCCAAGTGTTTATGGAAATGACTGAATGGATATGGAACTTGGATTCCTGCTTGCCATGACTATCCATCGTGGGTGTACGCGTGTTATGATTGGGGCAACTCCCTAGCGAAAGGATTTGGCCTAATGCCTATGTGATCGACATATGTCATGTATGTTGATGTATGGTTGTTTAAGTGTTTCTTGAAATGTCTGAATGTGTAGTAGTTAGCAAATTGTAAAGTATAAGGGTGTTGAGATATGATTCTCAACCTCTTTTAACTATGTGTATGATCTCCTTTGATAGTTGTGTGATTAGGATTTGAACATGTACAAACTCATGCTTGTGTTGTGATTCATAACATGCTCAACTGTTTTATGATTTTAACTATGTAATGCATATGTTTAAATTTATATTTATGTTGTATGATCCGTCATGGGTGATGGGGGAGCGGAGCAACGAGTGCGTGCAACAGCCCTGGCAGCCCTAAACGGATAATACCAGACTGATTGTATGATTTGAATCCTGATCCATTACTGCTTTATATCTCTGTAATGATTGTGTTTGGGGCTATGATTATAGTCCAGGCAATCGGTAACGAGATTGAACTCGTGGCTGAGATTCATTTGCCACGTGGGATGTGTTCGACGAACTCGAGTCGTCCGTTGCCTGTCGGCAGTGGCTAGGCCATACGAAGTTGTTTATGCACTTCATGTCGTGCAGCTCAACGGGCGATCGTGCTAGTCGAGCTCGTCAAGTAACCCGATCTGCCTTATGTGTGTTCACCCTGTTTGGTCACTACTGCTTGAACCTAGGGTACCAAACTTACCAGTGGCGATCCCCGTTTAACCATGGTACCTAGATCCGCTAAGTCGCATGAGCCGGGCATGGTGGTATGGGACACCGTGGTCGAGCTGTCGGCCTACGCTGGGGCCATGTGCCTCCCCGTAGTGACCATTGCGCAATCAACTCGTGAGCCGAATATGGTGGTATGGGACACTGTATTCGAGCTGTCGATACCTAGGCGAGAGCCGAGTACGGTGAGATCTGTGCTCGTGCTGACGGGCGACGAGTCCTCCGTGGTATCATCGAGTACACTCCAAGGGTCTGTGATTGGCCACGAGTCTTTCACAGCAACTAGAGTGTGAGTTGAGCCGAGTACGGTGAGACCTGTACTTGAGCTGACGGCTAGTGATTGAGCCGAGTACGGTGAGACCTGTACTCGAGCTGACGGCCAGCAATTGAGCCGCATACGGTGAGATCTGTATCCGCGCTGACGGGTGATGAGCCCTTTGCGATGCCTTCACTACGCTTCTCAAACCATAACATCGTATGAGAATAACTAGGATTGACGACCCTAGAATGGATCATGTTTGGGAATGATACAAGGGAGGTACCTTAGTTTCCCAATACTGCTGTTTGAAATGGACTAATAAAAACTTGGTAATCATGAGCATCATCGCACCGCATGTGCTTTGTAGATGTGGCGCACTGAGGGAGTAAGCATTCGCGAACGTAAGATGATGTCGCTTGAGGGTGGTTTGGCAAGGGCATACAGCATCATGTCATTTCATTCTTGCATTTAATAAGAGTAGTTAGAAATGCTTGATTTGTACTGCTTTATCATTACTGCTTGATTGATTTGATAACATGTTAACTTATGCTTTACTGTTCCACTGAGTTGATCACTCACTCCCACGTTACGGGACGGTGTTCCGAACACCCACCAGATTTGTTGAATTTCAGGTGATGGCGATGCTTGTGAAGCAGAGCCGGACTACTTCTATGATGATAGGAGGAGTTCTCCTATCTGTATCTCTCTGACAGGTCAATGAAGACCTAATATTGTATTGGCGGGGCTATGGTACATGGGATAGGGAGCATTACACTTCCTCACATTTGGTATATTCTAGAACTGCACTTGTATTTATTTAACCTGGTAATGTTATCACACTCTGGAGACTCATCATAATTTATATATTTTATCTATCTATCACAGTCTTCCGCTTGCAAATTTAACTGTCTCTGGAGTATGATATCCTGTTTTGGCTTAATCTCACTCATGTTCAATGCACAAATTCAATCAACATCCAATCATCATTCATTTTGTTGCATAAGTGATGTTCTGGAACTCGGGAGTTGAGTTTATGTTCGACCCCCGATTTTCAGGGCGTTACAAAAACAAATTGTAAGACTGTCACGCTTCAACAAATGAAAATCAAATTGTAGAAAAACTTACTGTTTCTCTGTTTTTTTTTTATCATTCACTTTTAAACACGAGTTGTATCTGTGGTCAGATGGTTAGCATTGTTTGATCTGATCAATGTAGTGCCTCACTGCCACAATTTATGAATTATTCATAGTCTGCAAATGCATGGAATTCAAATTTATTTGCATGTAGAGTCAAAACATAAAGAAATTTCCTCAGATACCATGAGTAAAAATAACATAGCTATATAATTTCGACAGACAAAAGCCACAGTTCCTGATCTTTATACTTTTTGCTTTCCCAGAATAGGGGTAGTTCCCTCTAAAGCATTCTACAACCCTAAAAAACAAAAGGCATGAAATTTTAGATTCATGTATTTATATCATTTCTTAGCGAAGTAATTGGCATTCCCAAAAATACTAAATGCAAATCAGAAGGATGTGTAAGCTCACCGATCTTTTTCTGTATATGGAAAGCTAGCCACCAAATTACTGTTGGTGAAAAGAGAGGAACGTCCATTAAAGAATAAGATAAAGGACCTAATACTCTGTGAAAAGGAAAGTATATACCAAAACCTATCTCGACTAGATACACTGCCTAGTCCATCATCAAAGGGCCACCAGGGAATATTGTAGTTAACACCAAAACCTCCAAATCGGCAGTCAGAACCCTAAAAATCAAGAAAACATGAATAAATAACCATCGAATCCTCCAAATTGACCATCAAAACCCTATAAATAAACAAAATATGAACAAACAAAATATGAACAAATAAACAGCAAATCTGCCAAATCAGCTATCAAAACCACCTGAAATCCCCAATTTCAGAAATCCTCAAGATCCCCAAAATTCTAAAATCCCCAAATCCCTAATTTGTAATATCAGAAAAATCCCCAATTCGGGGTCCACGTTCAAATCTGTAAGCCCTAAAATCCCCCAAATTCGTAAATCAGAGAGATTGAGAGAGAAAGATACCTCACATTCAGAGAGAGCGAGAAAGGGCGTGCGCGGGTAGGGAGGGCGTCGTTTCGGCTCCCTCCCTTCTTTGGATCAAAGAGAGAGAAGGAAACATATAGAGGTTAGGGGGCGGAGAGAGAGAGTGAGAGAGAGGATATTAGGGCGCGAGAGAGAGGAGGATCGAGAGATAGGGAAGCGGATTGCGTACTCAGTGACTCAGGAGGAAGCGGGTTGCGTACGGCTCTAGGTACGCTCCTCGAGCTTCGAGTTTACGAACGGTTAAAAGGAGATCAAAGTTACATGGCCCCACAGTGATGTATTTATTATATCCACACCGTTCATACATTTTTCGAGATACTTTTAGAGCATTATTCAAAAGATTAATAATATCCAAAGATCAAGTGGACCACACAACAAATAGCAACGGGATAATGATTTTCACCATTAAAAAATTCTTAGGCCCCACGATAACGTTTATTTTCCATCCAATCTGTAAAGAAGGTCAAAAATACCCTGATGAATATGAAAAACAAATTTCATATTGATCTAAAACTTCTATGACCCCTAAAAGGGCTTCAATGGTAGACGTTCAATCCCCCATTGCTTTTGCAGTGTGGTCCACTTGATGGTTAGATCTGTTTTATTTTTTGTCTCAAAACTTAAGACGAGCTCTCCAAATGGATGGACGGTTTGGATATAACAAATACCTCATTATTAGATCCATGTAACTTGTTGACGTCAATACATCAGCTATATAGCTGACGTGTCTACACCAGCCAATCCCCTTTATGGTGTGTTTAGATTCATGTATAGTATTGTGTTGCATTGTACAATTGTACGGTCACTGTATGTCAGTCACTGTAGCATAGTACACATCGAAATGATGGTCAACAACTGTGGTGTTTGGTTACGATTTATTAAGTCCATGTATACGTTGCAGATAATAGTGCCCATGTTTGGGAACAGACGAGTTGGTTCTGCTATCGTACATGTGTGATTATAGCGTACGACAAATTGTCTACAGTACACGGATAAATGACTACCCTTGACACTAACCAATGGCTGGTGGTCGGTCCTCTGTGGGCCCCACCATCAACTGTAGGGGTTTCATCCATGTCGTCCATTTATCTTTACAGATCATTATACGACACTATACGGAAATAAAGCCATTTCCCAACCCTTCATCAATTGGATCACATTACAGGAATCAGTTTTGACTCACTGTGGACCATTAAAAACACTTTCTGGGCCAAGGTGTGGATGAAGCTATTTTTTTGATATTTCCCGTCACCAGGACCGGCATGACCTAATGATCACACTCGGATATGAAATAAACAGTTTTATGGGTCTTACGAGGTTTTAAACGGGGGATATCCAATCAAGATTGTTTTCATATTGTTTGGTCCATAGGAGATTTATATCCCTTCCAATTTTTGGCAGCAAGCAATAAGATGATCTGCAAAAAATGGATGAATGGAATGGATGAAACGAATACTCCATGGATTGGCCCGCAGAGCATCAAACCCGTTAACACCAGGCCAGTGACAAGGTCATTAGCTCAATCCGATTTCATGGCAGCATTGAAAATGTGATAATCTGGAACCAGTGGGACCCACCATCACAGAATACACCATAAATTCCTACAAAATGAACGATACTGTGATTGTAACTAAAATAAAATGATGCTGACATTGTTAACTTCAATTCAGGCATTCAAAACAGATCAAACATAAGTTCTATACATATTTCAAAGTCCAGATAAAAGACACATGAAGCACGGACTATCATCCCCATGCTCCACTATTATCTTAGATCAGTTGTCGTGACCTGTTACTCTTCCCCTATGATATGTTTGCAACAATCCAAACAACTACCACATATATAAGCAATACTCCTATCACCACTTTCCATATAGCAGAACCATCAACAAACGAATTGTAGTCCTTATTCAAGTCCGGCATTGCCGCATCCGAAACCTGCAACCCTACAATATCTTCCTCAATTATCGCTGATAACTGATCACGTCAAGCTTCCGGCTTGAATCTCCTGAAAATTTGTTGATCACGATCATTCTACCAATTGAACTATAGTAATCATTACAAACTGAAATATAAATCAAAAGACAGGATTGCTGGTATGAGTTATATTAGAGTTCATTGAACAACAACCTCCCAGACCGTTACTTGCCTCAGCCAGGAAACAGCCTATAACATACCTGAAAATGTTCTCAAGCCCTTCTAGCCTCATCGTATGATTTGTACGACTGGTGTCTGCATCCTGGGTATCGATCAACCTGCGCATGTGCATCCTCCCATCTGTCATACAACCCTGGAACTCTTCCCACAAAGACGACATAAAACTTCTTCATACCTTCCTGACAAAATAAACAAGCTCTATTAGACCTCTCTAATGTGGATTTTGTATAGCTATTTAAACAGGACTATAAAGACAAATTTATTGAAGGAATCACTGAATTAGTTGTTAGTTCTGTGAAGAGTAAATGGAGATCCTCCTTGACATGATTAGCTGAATAGTCTCACCTCCTCGGATTCATGAATTATAAATTTTTTGTTGTGTCAAAGATTAATACAATTACTGTTACGGATACAAGCTTCATACAAATCCACACAAAAATATATTTATTTGAATTCATATATCAGAAAACAGAATGGGGAAGCATCACATTTCACCTTGTTCACCGCAAAACAAACTAACATATCATCACCAAATTCATAGCACTTGCAGACCAATGAAATAACCATGACAGTCAGACTCTCCTAACAGTCGACTATTCATATACGCTAAATCAGAGGCTCTGATGTACCTAAACATATGAACCATCCATGTAACTCCATTTTAGTCAGATAACTGAGCACACAGAATATCAAACAGGAAATATGAAAGATGGTGTCACCATCAGTTAGATATGTTTAAAGTTCACCCATATTGCAGTCAGTTATGTACTCATTGAGTAACTAAAATTTTCACCCAAAAACCACACCAAAATATACAAACCACATAATAAAATAAAAGTTTAGTTGTTTCAGATGCCCAATGCACCAAACCTAGAACATTTTTCACTCAGGAGGATTGCGGTCGAGGAGTCTCTGCACCCACTCCTTCCTCCTTTCATGACCCATTTTGATGAAAAATCCAGCATTAACTATATCTGCCTGTAACAACCGCGCAGCATGGACCTGATCCTCATAGCGGAGGCCCTCAACTTCCTCTAGTATACCTAACCACTTCTGTAGTCGGGTCATAGTTTTACCCTGTGCCATCGTTATGGTAAGGGACCTAACTACCTCAGCCACTTCACCCATTTTGTCACCAATGTGCTCGCTTAGTTTACCCCTTCGGCCATGGGTCATGCCAGTTGCGGTATTTTGACTATTTATAGACCCACGTGAGGTCTCCATAGAACCTGTGTTGACCCCTTTTGACCGCTGATGTGTTCCACCATTGGGACGAATTGCCGGACCACAATCGTCGTCACCATCTTCATCCGAAGATAGACAAACAGTATCAGTCCCGTTATCATCAGAATCATCATCAAAATCAAGGTTAGCTCTACCGCGACGCCGACCAGAAAGAGGAGATGAGTACGTTGTGTTGGCATAAGAGCCATGAGCACAGTCATTTCCAAACATGATCTACAAATCATTGTATCTCTCGATGTGTTTACCGCGCACTCTCTCGGCATACGGGTGAGACTACAAGGCCACATCAGTATATCAGGACCCTATCAATATAACAACAACTGAGCACATAGTAACAACTAACAAATATAACATTAAACGAGTGATTATTGACGACTGTATTATAATTGTTACTTTATACCTCAATGTAGGCGGTCCAGACATCATCCATAGCAATCACCATTTTCTGGTCGGCATCCCAGCCAAAACCACTGGCTTCCAACATATCCTTTACTACCCAGTAAAATCTCTTCAATGTACGGAGATGGTTAGAGATATGTTTATTCTCTAACTCTACACCACATCTATTGAACGTTTCAATGATGGTAGCCCTATAGGCTTCTGGTTTAAAGCACATGTCACTTTTCCGACCCAGCGTTACCTGCTCTACTAATGCATCTACCAATGCATTATCCATCGGTTCGCTCCATTGAATGCGCACTGATTTGTTACTTTGTCTACTCCTTATAGTGCGGGTATTCAAACTGACTGGGGATGGAGTTGTTTGTATTGTTGACAAGCTTCTTTTGGCCGGTGTACCGAAGATACTACTTGGTGATGACACACTCTTCCTGGGAGAGGATGTACATTTTTAGGGGGTGACAGCCTGTTTCTCATCTTTCCCCATCTTATTTGAGCTCTATAGGAAATTCATGTTACCTACGCATGCTCATAACAGTCAATGGGTCGATAATATCATGATCCAACTAAAGTCATAAATTAAAGGTCCAGACAACAATAGGGGGGATGAAATCAATGAGACCTGACATACAAAACATGATAAGTATTGGCATATAATGAAATCCATGTAAACTATCCAAATAAAGGTAACAAACAATCCAAACAGACCAACAATCTAAACCAAACAATATTCAAGTTTACAATATTGCTGTTACATGAACAGCATAAAACAGTCACTGAAATTAAAACAAAATTAAGGTCATTGCCGGGTCCGAGGAAGGCTGTCATTCTACATTCGGTCCGCAATTTCCTCACCACTATCGACAATAGTGATGTCTATAGGTGATGGAGAAATTTTCTCACCACTATCAGCAATATTCTCAACTGCTTCAACAAACCCATCTTCACCACTAACACGGATGAAGTTATGCAAACACAGAACGTGATAACAATTTTCACTTAGGTCTTAAATTTGAATTGTGTTGCTATACGGAGTATAGGAAATCGGCCTTTTAGGAGACCAAAACACCGTTCAATTACATTTCACAGTTGGGCATGACGATAGTTGAAGAGTTCTTTCTTATTACTAGGCCTCCTCCCTGTACGAAATTCATTCAAATGATAACGAACACCTCGATAAGGTGCCATAAATCTAGGAGTATGGGCATATCCGGCATCGATAACGTAATATTTTCCTACACAAAGCAACATGTAATTATTAAGCAACTATAAATCGCATCCTACATATCTATATTCAACTGTCAACAATCATTCTTTACCTTGAGGCACAAGAAAACAATCAGGTCAACGAGTTAAAGCATTTTGCAGGACACGAGCGTCGAAGGCAGACCCATCCCAACCCGCTAGCATATATACGAATTTCATGTCGAATGTACAGGCAACCATTACATTCTGGGACAGGTAACCTTTTCGATTTTGAAAAGTTGAACTTGCTTCCTTGGAAA
The DNA here is from genome assembly GCA_021015155.1 of Magnolia officinalis. Lineage (NCBI taxonomy): Eukaryota > Viridiplantae > Streptophyta > Magnoliopsida > Magnoliales > Magnoliaceae > Magnolia > Magnolia officinalis. Next base: position 2,885,048 of record JAJHSJ010000010.1, on the reverse strand, counting down.
AATATGCCGGTATGTGGGTGCCATCGAGTGCCCCAATGCAGTCCTACAAGCCACATAGTTTTGACTTTTAGGTTAATATTCATGATGCAACATTATCATCATTGAGTGATTATAAAATTCCAAATTATATTACCTGAAAATATGGGCTCCACATTGGATTATCAGATATCTCTTTCAGGGTATGTAACCCGGGGAACTTGACATATTCCAGATAGAGTCCAATTACTACATCAAGAACTCTATTGAAGTGTCGACTCACGGTTTCTCTAGAACGTGAAAACTGGTTTCCAATAACACGGTTTCGCACGTTGTGGCCTACAGTATGCAAGAAAATGACGACTTGTTTCTCTAAACTGCATCTTCTTGTATCAGACAACAAATTTCTATCTCTTAACAAAGAACACAACTCGAAAAACTTATCATAGGCCATTCATAGCTGTGTAAGACAGTCTACGTCGTTCTTCTTTATGATTCCGTTAATAAATCTATTTCTATATATTTCACACTCTCGAAGTAATGATTTCATATAATAACGAAGATAGTATTCAACAACTCCCATAACACAGGCAGAGGCTGCAATTGCAGTTAATGTAATTACTATTTCAATTTCGTTCCAATCATTATTGGAAGACCCCTCACAGCTAAAGTCACCACTGTCAGACCCCATCGTTGAAAATGGTGTGGTCACCTGTTTGTATTTCATGTTACCTTGCTTATCGAGGTGTAATAACAAAACAAAAAAGGATGGTACAAAGATACACTACCATTCAAACATTTCCTACTAGCACATTATTTCAGATTTGTTAAGAAATATATATCATTCGATAACATCGAAACAATTGGTATAGGAGTAAATAATGGCAAAGCAGATATCACATTACAGGAACCGTACAGGTAAGTTCATCTATTTCAGATACATCTAATCATTCAAGCATAGTGTAACCATTCTTACTCAGGCGTAACACATGATAGAGTCGATGTTACCACATACATAATCGGAGACAGTAATTGGTCAATCAACATAAGTATTTTTAAATAACGGAAACGAAAAGCAGATTAGTAGAAGATACCACAATGACCAGTTTCATACGCACTTGTTAACAGTTTTTAAGTTGAAAAGCAGAGATAACTTTGACGGTTTCGCACACTTGCGAGACTGGAATGCAAGAAAGGGCTACAATTAGACTATGTTTAATAGGAAAATGATGGTTCAGTAAGCTGGGTTGAACATGATCGTATTGTATGTGGTAGGAAGATGGGGTATTTTACTGAAAAAACAATATTACATTACAAACTTCAGAAAAATGCAGATTTCTTCTTCATAATAACACACATTTATCGCAAATTTTGCCTTCATATGTGTTGGGGACCTTGAACAAAACCTTAGGATCTAGCCCTCCAAAACAAACCAGAATTATGGATAATAAAGCCATGAAATAAATCAAAGCATTAATCACACACCACACAAGAGATTTTTACGTGGAAAACCCTCAAAGAGGTAAAAACCACGGGACCTCGTCCAGATAACAATCCACTATGAAGTAGAACGTTACAAACTTCTTCACTCACACAGGAGTGGATAAACAATAAGATAAATAGAGAAAACGGAGAGATCTAACCTATTACGAGGACATAGAAGCGCTGAGATATAAATTGCACAGTAGATAACCTCCACGAGCAGAACCTCCCTTCTATAAGCTTCATCTCTCTCTTCCTCTCTCACACACCTTTTGATAGCCCTAAACCCTTTAGCAAATCCCTTGTAAAGCTTTAGGAAACCCCCTTGTTGTTACCTAGAAAAACCCTAGGCAACCCCTTTTATAGTTTAGGAAACTTCCCTTTCGCATCCCAGTTGCGAAAGGACTTAAATCCGCAGTTTCGCGCAAAATCGCGGAACAAATTGCGTCACCTATGACTAGTCGAGCCAAGTCTTCGACTGGTCGTAGGACCCCTTCGACCAGTCGAGTCATCCCTTCGACTAGTCGTAGTTACAGTAAAAAATAGCAAAAAAAACTCGCTGGACTTTGAGTCGTGTCACGACTCGAACCTTCAACTAGTCGACCACCAGCCTTCGACCAGTCGAGCAGGGCTCTCGACCGGTCGAAGATGGATAAAAAAAACTCATCAAATCTCCCCCTTTTTGACCTATGAGGGATCCACCTTCTTCAAGCCAGCCAGGTTTCTACAAACCTCAAACTTGCCCTTGAGCAAAGCCTTGGTCATCATGTCTGACCCATTATAGTCCGTGTGGACCTTCTCAAGCTGTAACACCTTTTGTTCCAAAGTATCCCTGATCCAGTGCTACCATATCTCAATGTGCTTCGACTTGGAATGCTGACTTAGATTCTTGTTCAAGTGTATAGCACTCTAACTATCACAATAGACCATGTGCTCCTCCTGCTTTAGGCTAAGTTCCTGTAGGAACCTCTTCATTTAAAGCATTTCTTTACATGCTTCTGTGACTGCGATATATTCGGCCTCTATTGTTGACAATGCTACGACCTTCTATAGCTTGATCTGCCAAGAGACCGCTTCCCCTGCAAACGTGAACATGAACCCCGATGTAGACTTCCTGGAGTCTATGTCACCTGCCATATCTGCATCTGTGTAGCCCTCTAACACAGGTTTACCGTCACCATAGCATAGGCTCAACCTGGATGAGCCTCTTAGATACCGCAGTATCCATTTCACCGCTGCCCAATGCTCTTTGCCAGGATTGGCAAGATACTGACTGACAACATCAACTGCATATGTTATGTTTGGGCGTGTACACACCATAGCATACATCAAACTTCCTACAGCTGAAGCATAGGGTATCTTCTGCATCTCTTGCACCTCTGCCTTCGTCTTGGGACACTGCCTGTCGCTCAATCTGAAGTGACCATCCAGTGGAGTACTGACCAGCTGTTACGCCCCAAACTCGGAAACCGGGCTCACAAAATTTTCGATCGCCGAATCCGGCGCCGACAGCCTCCATAGAACCCCATTCTCGGCTCCCAGCTCCCATACGCCAGGTTCCGATCCTGGGATGCTACAAGGAGGATTTTCAACATCAGTTTAATTTGTAATAAGCATAACCAAAGGCATAACCCACAAACAATAACCAAAAACTCCATCACATTTCCACTATGATAAAAAACTTTATAAGTACAATGAGCATAAAGGAAAATACAATGAGAATGGACAAAAGGCTCCAAAAGATCTGCTCTGCGCTCCTGCCTCAGCGCTGCTGTGTCCTCACGTCACCTGCACGTAACGGTAGTGCATAAGCTTATAGAAAGCTTAGAAGGTGGTGAAAGTGTGTGTGCAAGGTAGTAATGTAGACATGCAGTATTAGAGTAATGCGGAACATGCTGATGAATCCATGAATACTACTAGCTGTACCAAGGCTATGCGATGCAAGGCATGAAAGATGTCGGCCATACCAAGGCCATGCGATGCGAAATGCAACTCAAGCATATAAATCCTCATCTAAGTCCACATGTCAATACAGCTCAATTCTGAGATATCACTGGGATCTAGTACACTCTAAACCAGATTGACGTCCCATCGCGCGTAATAAGGTAAGTGGAAGAGACCTCACTACCCGCCTGCCAATATTGGGCTCGGCTCGTCGATAGCGGACCCATTCCTCGAGCTGGTCAGACTCAGCCTAGCATTGCCCCCTCATCTCGGGCGGGTAAGGGCCGCACCCCCTTCCAACCGACCACGACATAGTGGAAAGCGCAGCCGTCTGGTAATCGGCAATCGGCGCTCCTGCACCCACTCGGTCTAGACGTTAGAGCAACCTCTTGATACCATAAGGGTTTAGGGACTTTCACCCAGGGATATCTATAGCACCCCATGTAGAACAAGATTTTCGGTATCCAATTCTGCCAACCACGTTATGACTGTGGTGGCTATGGCCCTGATGTCGCTAGGGCGTATGGTAACCATGTCACACAATGCGAAATGCATGAATCACACTATCCAGTCATGCAGTAATCCTGCGCGTATCGTGCGCTTATATAGGGCAACACCGCCTAACCGGGAGCCCATAAACAACCTGCCCTAAGGCATATGCTATAATCAGTCACCTCTCATATCAAGCATACATATGATGCGTATGATCATGAGTCATGAAACTATACAAAACATGTAATAAAGTAATGAACTATCCTCACAACGCAGATGGGTCTAGACGGCCTACACGCAACGAGTACGGGCCTATTAATGGGCCCTAGGGAGAGTCGTAATGTGGACATTTAACCAACATTAACCTTGCAATGTGGACGTCAAACCAACATTGCTCCCAAGGCATTGCCCGCTGTAAACATCATTACATGAACCAGGTTGGGGTTACACATTGCAATGGGCCTTAGGTTCATCCCATTGGGCCTTAGGTACATCAAATGGGCCATACCATATGGGCCTTTCATTCGTCAAGTGAGCCACATCAATGGGCCGCACCAATGGGCCTTATGCGCATTGCAATGGGTCATAACCCGTGAACCTTAGATTACATCAAATGGGTCTAGTCTCATGGGTCTTATATGTAACAAATGGGCCACACCAATTGGGCCCCCATATGTACATCAAATGGGCCTCAACCCATAGGCCCTAATACATCTCAATGGGCCTTAACCCATGGACCCCTAAATCATCAAATGGGCCTAGTCCCATGGGCCTTTCATCCACATCAAAGTGGGCCCCAATGATCTACCACAAATACATTAAGATGGACCTCAAAACATGCCAAGGTGGGGTCCACTTGGACTTTAGATCTATTTCATTCTTTAACTCATGCCATAAAATGGTCCTTCAAAATGGATAGACGGATTGGATGTAACATATACATCATGGTGGGGGGTCCACATGAGGGTCCACCATAAAGTATATTACCTAATATAATATAATATATTTGTATATATATACAATAATATATATATACATATATACAGTAATATATATATATATATACACAATAATATGTGTATATAAATATATATACAATAATAATATATATATAAATATATATACACAATAATAATATATATATAAATATATATACATATATATACACACACACACACACACACACACGCACCCACGCACACACCCACGCACACACACGCATGCACCCACGCACGCACCCACGTACACACACCCATGCACCCACGCACACACACCCACCGTCCCTGGACGGTGGGGATTTAATAAATATATAACTGTGGGCTCCACCGTCCAGCGAATGGTGGGATAAAGCGCCCAAATCATGTGGGCTCCACGTGGGGCCCATCGTAATGTTTACATGCCATCCAACCCGTTCATAAGGTCACGCAGACCTAGATAAGGGGTAAAAATAAATTTCAGCTTGATCCGAAACTTCTGTGGGCCCAAAAAGTGCTTCAATGGCAGACGGTTCCACTCACACTGTTTCCTTTGGTGTGGACCACCTGAGCTTCGGATGGACCTGATCTTTGGAGGGGGCATACTCAAAGGAGGTACCCACCTAATGAACGGATTGGATGACACATGAACATCATGGTGGGGCCCACGGCAGGAGCTGTGGGTGGCTGCCAGGCCGCTCGCACGGCCGTCCGCAGGCAGCGCCTGCGCCCTCTGGCGTGTCAGCGGCAGCAGGCGACTGCCCTGATATATATTTAAAATTTTTTTTTTTTTAAAACTGTTTTTCCACGGTTTTCCTCATGGGGGGCCCGCATCAGGTGAATCCACCCCGACCATTGGATTCCACGGCTTGTGACAGGCAATATGAGTCCAATATAGAAGGTATTTCAGTGTATATAAATGTCAGGGAATGTTTCAAGGGTGAAAAATACTGTTTTCCCTGTCATGGCCCGCAGAATAATCAGACTGGCCTCAATTTTTGGCTTAACGCCTAAAATACACTTGTAAAAGGAATGGACGGCGTGGATTGAATACATACATCAAGGTGGGGTGTATATGAGTGAGCCACCCCCATGAGCTTGTAATGTGTTTTTCTTTTTTTTTATAGAGACGTCCAGCGTCCCTGGACGCTGGACGGTCCTCACAGCAGAGGTGGGCTTCGTTCAAGTGGGTCACCACATGATGAATGGTGTGGGTACAACACACATAGGATGGACCCCACTTATAGACAGCTTGGGTAAAATACTCACTTCATGATGGGTTTTATTCAAGTGGGCCACACGGTCAAATCATCACACAAAAATATAAAAATAAAAATAAAAAGAAGAGGGAGAGAGATAGAGAGTGGGACACGCTTGTGATGGACCCCGACATTATGGGCCCTCCCTTGCAATAAATCATACATCAAGTGGGCCCTAAAGCATGTGGGCCCATAAAAATCGAAACTCAACGATGGAGATCCTTTCCCCACCAATATGGACGGTCTAGATGACCTATCACAAGCAAGGAAATAAACATCATGATGGGGGCCATGGAGAATGGCCCCATCATGGAATGATCATGATGATCAAAGCGGGCCATCGGCCACAACTTAGGGTCCAAGTGAGATCCAAACCATTGATCGGTTGGCCTCACTTGGCCCATCTTAAAAACATGAAAAACTACTCTTATCAAGCACCCACCGTTCGATCTTCTTGCTCTTATGGGTTCCTTAGCTCCTTAGCTTCGATTCCAATGGAGGAGATGAGGAATGGATGGCTAGGATGGGAGATCTTAGGATGGAAAGGTGGGCCACACTTGTGGTTCTCTTGGAAGAGTTGGAGAGGCTTGGGACGTGTGGATTTCTTTCTTGCTTGGAAATGGTTTGAAAAAAATGAGAAAGAGAGTTGTAAAGAGAGAGGAGTGATGGGTGATGGAGTGATGGATGTGGTGGTGATGGGTGTGTAAGATACTTTTTGACTTTGGAGGCATTTTGTGTAAGAAAGGTATGGGCTTGTAAGAACTTTTTGACTTTTGTGGTTGCTTGGAAATGGGTGAAAAGTGATGTGTACTTGACCCTTGATGGGATTGATTGATGGATGATTGATGTGACATCTCGTAAAGATTCTCTTGGGTTTCGCAAGCGTGGCATTTTTCTAGCACCGAACGTTAGTCTACATCTCCTGGCCAGAGTATCGCCCCTACATGTGAGTCGCGGTATCGGAACCTCTGCCACGATGCGGTCGCAATGGTACAAGTCTCGGGTTGAGTCGAATCAGATTAACGACCTGTGAATCAAGGTCACGCGCAACGCCGGTTAAGGGTCGAAGGTTGCCGGAATTCGACCGAAAAGACCACGGGAACCTACGGAATGGTACAGTCTAGGATACGGGTCTTACAGCTCTCCCCTCCTAATAAAAATTTTGTCCTTGAAATTTACACAATCATCGCAACTAGTTATAACTTGTGAGGAAGAAGAGACATAATATCATTATATAAAATCAGAAATAATATACAAAATACATCACATGATCAACCATCAAAGAGATGGGGATAACGCTCTCAAATCTCAGCCTTGCGCTCCCACGAAGCCTCCTCGACAGAATGGTGACCCCACTGAACCTTCACCAACGGAATGACCTTGGTCCGGAGAACCTGCTCCTTTCGATCAAGGATACGAACTGGCTGCTTGATATAGGAAGCGTTCTCACGAACCTCTAACGGCTGCCAATCAATAACAGAAACGATGTCTGACCCACACTTCCTCAACATAGAGACATGAAAAATGTTGTGGACGCCAGACAACTGAGATGGCAAGGCAAGCCGATAGGCCATGGCGCCAACGCGCCTAGTGATCTTAAAAGGTCCTATGAATCTCGGGGTAAGCTTGCCCTTCGCTCCAAAATGAACTACGCCCTTCGCTGCATTCATATTAAACCGCTCTAGAACTTTCTCAATATACCGCTCTTGTGATAGCCAAAGCTTTCTGCTGCTTCTGTCACGGGTTATCTCCATTCCTAGGATCTGTCTGGCTGGGTGCAAGCCTTTCATTGCAAAAGACTTGCCCAACTCCTGTTTCAGCCAGTCGATCTTCTTGATGTCTTTTTCCATGATGAGCATGTCATCAACGTATAAGAGCAGAACTAAGAAATCACCATCTGAGAACTTGCGCGTGAACACACAGTGGTCCGACTCCGTTCTGTCATACCCATGTTTTAACATGAACGAGTCGAACTTCTTGTACCATTGCCGTGGAGCTTGTTTTAGCCCATACAAACTCTTCCTTAGCCTACACGCCATATGCTCTTTGCCCTTGACTTCGAACCCCTCTGGTTGGTGCATGTAGATCTCTTTTTCCAGGTCACCATGGAGAAAGACGGTTTTAACATCTAACTGTTCTATCTCCAGATCCATGCTAGCTGCCAACCCAAGCAACATCCGTATGGATGTCATCTTCACCACTGGTGAGAATATCTCCTCGAAGTCTATGCCTTTCCTCTAACCAAACCCTTTCACCACAAGTCTGGCCTTGAACCTCGTCTGTGAATTCTTCTGCTTAATCTTCTTTTTGAACACCCACTTGTTGCTCAAAGCTTTCTTGCCCTTAGGCAATTTCACCATATCATAGGTGTGGTTCTTATGCAAGGATTTCATCTCCTCTTGCATAGCTTTCAACCACTCCCCCTTATGCTCGTCGGCTAGGGCCTCAGAATAATCTTCTGGCTCTCCCCCATCAGTCAGCATAATGTACTCATGTGGCGAGTACCTCTTGGACGGCTGTTTGTCCCTAGATGACCTCCTCACCTGTGGCTCAACAGGTGGATCAAGTGGAGGTTGATCCCCTGGTTCATCTTCTGAAGGAACTCCCTCGTCCTCTGCACCTTGCTGTACTCCCCTGTCATCAGGCACCACGGGAGGAATAATCGGATCCATGTCCTCTAGCTCACCTGAATAGGCTGGTTCTTCTCTGGCTTACCAATGTCTTCTATACACTGATCTTCAAAGAAAACCACATCTCTGCTCCTGACGAGCTTCCTCTCGGTCGGATCCCACAATCTGTAACCGAACTTTTCATCACCGTACCCTAAGAACACACACTGCCTGATCTTCATATCGAGCTTGGACCTCTCGTCCTTTGGTACGTGAATGGATGCCCTGCATCCAAACACCCTGAGATGACTGTACGATGGATCCTGTCCAGTCCACACCTTCTCAGGTACTTCTCCATTCAACGGGGCTGAAGGAGACCTGTTTATCAAATACACCGCTGTGTGCATTGCTTATCCCCAAAACGTCTTGGGTAATTTTGCATGGAATAACATGCATTTGATTCTCTCAACAATGATGTGATTCATTCGCTCAGCTACACCATTATGCTTGGGGGTCTTGGGAACCGTCTGTTCATGCCGTATACCCAGGGACTTGCAGTATTCGTGAAAGTTGCAAATGTATTCACCACCATTGTCAGTGCAGATGCACTTCAATGGTCTGTCTGTCTCTCTCTCGACCATAACATGAAACAATTTAAACACACCAAAGACCTCGTCCTTGGATTTCAAAGCATAAGCCCAAACCCTCCTAGATGCATCATCTATAAAAGTAACAAAATATAATACCCCACCCAAGGTTTTTGTCCTCATAGGACCACAAACATCAGAATGAACCAAATCTAATGCATGCACTTTATTAACATGAGAAGTAGTTATAACTAATGAAACTCTATGCTATTTCCCTGATAAACAATCAAGACAGGTTTTGAGAGGTGTACCTGTCACGTCTGGAAGGAGCCGCTTCCTTGTTAGTAACTGAAACCCTTTTTCACTCATGTCGCCTAGACGCCTGTGCCACATGTCAATAGCTGAATCTTCCGCTGCGTTCAACCCACCCTTGCATATACTGACACTTGCCTTATAAACGGTGCAACACTTCTTTCATCTTGCCACGATCAATGAATCATTGATGAGCTTCCATCACCCACCAGCAAATCGGCTTTCATAGCCATCATCATCCAACCTTCCTGTCGACATCAAGTTGAGGCAAAGGTCTGGAATATGCCTTACATCCCTGAGAACCAATGTGCAGCCCACATCGGTCTTCACACAAATATCATCAACTCCCATGATCTTCGATACGCCAGAATTTCCCATCCTCACAGTCCTACAGTCACCTGACTTGTAGCTTGTGAAGAAGTCCCTGTGTGGAGTTGCATGAAAAGAAGCTCCCGAGTCTATCACCCAGTCGATGTCCTGACTCGTAGCCATGAGACATACATCATGATCTGCATAAAGAATAACTACCATGTCACCATCTGAAGCGACCGCAGTGGAATCTGATTCATCTTCCTTCCCTTTTCCTTTCTTGTCGTTCTTCTTACCACGACATTCATGCTCATAGTGGCCCTTCTTGCCACAATTCCAGCAATCAACATCTTTCCTGTTACTCGACTTGTCTCTTGATTTAGCTCGGGCCTTCCCGCCCTTCCTGTTCTTTCCTCTCCCCCGTTCCTGTGTCACAAGAGCCTCTTGCTGAGTAGACCCCTGAGACTTCCTCCTTGTCTCCTCATTGAATAAACAACTAGTTACCTGTTCCATGGATATCCTCCCGTCTAGCGCGGAGTTACTTAGAGACACCACCAATGTCTCCCAACTGTCAAGCAATGAACTAAGCAATAGTAAAGCCTGCAATTCATCATCCAGGACCATCTTCATAGAGGTGAGTTGGTTCACTATATTGCTGACCTCATTCATGTGCTCAGCCATAGAACCACCATCCTTGAACTTGAGATTCACAAGTCACTTTATCAGAAAATTTTTATTACCGGCTGTCTTCCTCTCATACAGCCCTTGTAATTTTAGCCATAGGCTAGCAGCTGAGGTTTCTGTAGACACATGATGGAACACAGAATCATCCAACCATTGTCTAACAAACTCCACCGCCTTTCGGTCCATCTTCTTCCAATCATCATCAATCATATCCTTGGATTTTGCTGATATGCCTAAAATTGGAGAATATAGGTCCTTGCAATAAAACAAGTCCTTCATCTTCGCCTTCCATATGGTCCAGTTAGAACCATTGAGGCTGATCATCTTTGATGAGCCACCTTCCATAATTCAAAACCGATTCTACCCGTTCAATGAACTTAGCTTTGATACCACTTTGTTGGGGGCCTTGCACAAAACCTTAGGATCTAGGCCTCCAGAACAAACCAGAATTATGGATAATAAAAGAGTGAAATAAATCAAAGCATCAATCACACACTACACAAGAGATTTTTACGTGGAAAACCCTCAAAGAGGTAAAAACCACGGGACCTCGTCCAGATCAACAATCCACTATGAAGTAGAACGTTACAAACTTCTTCACTCACGCAGGAGTGGATAAACAATAAGATAAATAGAGAAAACGGAGAGATCTAACCGATTACGAGGACATAGAAGCGCTGAGATATAGATTGCACAGTAGATAACCTCCACGAGCAGAACCTCCCTTCTATAAGCTTCCTCTTTCTCTTCCTCTCTCTCTCACCTTTTGATAGCCCTAAACCCTTTAGCAAATCCCTTGTAAAGCTTTAGAAAACCCTCTTGTTGTTACCTAGAAAAACCCTAGGCAACCCCTTTTATAGTTTAGGAAACTTCCCTTTCGCATCCCAGTTGCGAAAGGACTCAAATCCGTAGTTTCGCGCAAAATTGCGGAACAAACTACGTAACCTACTACTAGTCGAGCCAAGTCTTCGACTGGTCGTAGGACCCCTTCGACTAGTCGAGCCATCCCTTCGACCAGTCGTAATTATAGTAAAAAACAGCAAAAAAACTCGCTGGACTTTGAGTCGTATCACGACTCGAACCTTCGACTGGTCGACCACCAGCCTTCGACCAGTCGAGCAGGGCTCTCGACCGGTCGAAGATGGGTCAAAAAAACCCATCAATATGTGCCAACAATGCCTTCATCATTACCACATACGAAACATTTTTTCTCCAGAACAAGATTATCCATAACACATCTCTGTAAATTTGAGATATGAATATTACCTCAACTGAAGTTCAGCAGTTGGGACTCACAAGACACCCAACAATATTTCAGAAGGAATGGGCTAATGGTGCATCACCGTCAATGAAGTTTGTCTTATATACCCATTCTCGGTATGGGTCCAAGTACAGAAGCGATCAGAACTCCCAGTCCCTTTGACATGCACAAGTCATGTCACAGGTTACTGGAGGGGAATCCATCTGCTAGATTTTTTTGAAGATACGCAGTAATGAGTCAATGTCACAACAGGAGGGATAAATAATTTCAAAAGTATGATGTGGGCTGTGGGCATCGTAGTAGGGAGAGGAAATATACCATGTACTCCCCTATCAGATGTGCATGTAAGGAAAAAACCAAATGCAAAAATGGGTGATTCATGTAATATTTTTGTGATTTTGTGGAAGAAGATGCAATTGATAAGATCCCCCAATGAACGGGAAGGAACCTGTCTTCCCCAAAGAGGCAAAGGCAGTGTTTGATCCAAACCCATCTTAAGAAACCTACGATGCACTATACCTGGACGCAGTGGGAACCTCAGCTTACGACGCTGCTGTAAAATCGACCGGATGTGGAATGACGGAAGTGTCAATGGTGAGTCGCCGATGCTGCTATGCATAGATGACTCGATGACCATGACATGCAGAGAACATGCACTACCGCAACCCCTTCCAATCTCCGATCTTTAGGTATCCATGCGAACTTCTCAAGCACGGACCGTGAGGATGGAGAGGTAGGGTGATGGAGAGATCACCTGAGAATGATGGTCCGCAGGAATAACAACGCAGAAATTTTATTTTTTTCCTTTGAAATGGCGGTGCAGTACAATCACTCTGTTGCTCTTATCGACGCACTGTACAATGACCACAGTAACGCATGGAAGCGATTTTCTGGTTCAACGTGGTACTCGGGTCGGTCGTGTACGCTCCCTTTTTCATTTGAAATCAAACACCTGAAACGTACTATTTACGCCACTTTACATTACACTACCACATGGGCCCAAAATCCAAACACGCCCTTAGCGTAGTTAGTAAACATTGTGGGTCCACCGTCATCATGCATTGTATCAACTCCGTTCATCCATTTTATCATATAAATTTAGGGCTTTAACTCAAAGATTAAGCATATCCAAAGCTCAAGCGGACCTCACCACTAGAAACAATGTGAAATGAATTTTACCGTTGAAAGGTTCTTGGGGCCACAAAAGTTTTAGATCAAGCTAATTTTTTTGTTTCTTCATCCATGTCTGTGTGATCTTATGAACAGTTTAGATGAAAAATAAACATCACTAGGGCCTTAGAAAGGTTTCAACGGTGGAAATCAATACTTCCACTGTTTCCTCTGATATGGTCTACTTGAACTGTTGATATACTTCAAGTTTGGGCTCAACCCCTAAAATGATATGGAAAAACGGATGAACGACGTGGATAAACCATGTGAATTCAAAGTCGGCCCAATAGAGTTTACTCAGTACCATAAGAGCCTATTTAGTAACTCAGTACCCAATCCAATTTCGAGAGATAAAGAGCTGACGCTCCTTAAGCTCAAGAGTTGTAGGAATGGTTCAAAGCAGGGACCTTACAATGATGTATTTATCATATCTACACCCTTCATCAAATTTGGGAGATCATTTTAGATCACCATACAAAATACGAATAATATAAAACGCTCCAGTGGACCACATCACAAATAGAAGTGGGACCACATCACAAATAGCAGTGGGACAATGATTCTCACCGTTAAAAAATTCATAATAATCAAGTCAATGTTGTGATGGGCCCACCATGATGTATGTGTTTTATCCATGCCATTTATCTATTTCTCAAGAACATTTTAGGGCTTAACCCCTAAAATAATCCATATATAAATCTCAGGTGGACCACATCAAAGGAAAAAAATAGGTACCGAATGTCCACCGTTAAAAACTACTTAACCATTGATGACGAATTTTTGGGTTTCCTCGACGGTTTTTAGCCGTCAGGGAAACCACTATACGTCCATCGGCTTTGGTCATTTCTTTGGTAGTGCGAAGCTGAGTACATAGTAATAATAGTAACATTTAAGAAATGTGTTTGGTTGAGAGGCATGATAAATCAGTTGAGACTTCAGCAAGAGGCCGCACCAGTTAATTATGACAGCAAGAGCGCTATCAAATTAGCTAAAAATTCTATTTATCACTCTCGTATTAAATACATTGATGTTCGTCATCATTTTATCCGATAGGTGGTTGAGGAAGGAGGCATGACTCTTGAGAAGGTTTACACCAGCGTGAATCTAATGGACATGCTCACCAAGGTGGTTCATGCAGAGAAGTTCAAGTTTTGTGCATATTCTCTGGGCTTGGCGAAGCCGTAAAATTGGAGGACGGAGTGTGCATGAGAAATGATGTTGGAATTATGATGCAAAGCAGAGATGAGAGGAGGACAAGAAGTTACACGTTTGATGATTGAAGACATGGTGGAGATTGTTGAAATAGATGTCTTAAATCAGTAATTTCAGCAGTCTGTTGATGACAAGTTTGATGTCATCTAGCAGGCTTCGATGTCATCAAAGTCGACTCGATGCAATCGAAATTTTTCGAGTTTTCTTCAGTTGCTCATTGGGCTAACTGGGTGCTTTTTTGATGCCATCGAATATGTTCGATGACATCGAAGGACATGTTCAATGCCATCGAAGATGGCTCAATGTAATCAAAGAAAATTCAATTTCCATGTTTTGTCTCTAGACAGTTTTGGTGTTAGTTTGATGCTATTGAAGTGGCTTTGATGTCATCGATGGTTAAGTTTCGATGAACTGTTTCATACAGATTTTCACAGAGTTGCGAATTTGCAGGATTTGTTTCCTATTTCGATTGTGATTCTTCTAAAGGCTATATATTAGGGTGTAATCAGAATTGGAATGTATTCCATGGCTTTCTAATTCGTTCTAGGGTTTAAAGGGTGTAACTTGATTTGATTCGAGGTGGTTCAGATCAGGTAATCTCTCTACTCTTATAATTTTATGTTTTCATATTATATATGTCGCTTTGTGTCGTGGTTTTTTCCTACAAAGGTTTTTCCACATTAAATTTAGTGTATTTATGTCGTGCTTGTTTGGTTTGATTAGATTACTCCACTTGATTCATCTCTGTGTGCTTTCGCAATCCCCCACTAGGTATAACCGTCATTTTGAAATATAATTGATGGAATTCTATGACCACCGTTAGTCAAGCTCAAAATGAATGGTTTTTTTACCATTTTCGAAACCTTAGATGCGTTTTAGAAAAGAGTTTAAATGCAACAATTTTTTTTCCCAACCAAACATAGGTTTCCGTACAACATTGTCTCTATTTTCTTTTAGTTAATGCTTAGTAGTTTGAAAATTCGCCTACTTGGATTGACTCATTCATTCTCAAGTTGAAGATTCAGTCACTCGGATGGACTCATTCAGTCCTAATTTGTGTCATGACTCGCCCAACTCAGAGCTGAATCAGCCCGACCTAGCCGGAGTTGGGCCAGTCCCAAACTGCATTGAGTCCCGCTGAGTCCAAGTTGACTCGTCTAAGTCACCCAACTCAAACGTGTCTAAAAACCATGCCGACACTTGCATGCAAAGAACACACCACACATGCTATTGAAAGATAAAGGACGCTTGCCATTTGAATTTTTAATAGAATATATAGCCGCCTAGCAGGTTTCCATCGTCAGATGGTGAACACGCCAAGCTTGTCTTATAAGGCAAACACAACCGTAAAATCCTATAATTTAAATTCAACAGACTGACTGGACAAATAATCATTGTCATTTTGTTACTGACAAATATATCAGTCGTAATTTGGGTCTGGCATGTTCGATATTCGTCGTATCTGGCAGATGGTTTGGATTGCTAACATACGGTGGTCATTGTCATTTTGTTACCGAAAAATATATCAGTCGTAATTTGGGTCTGGCATGTTCGATTTTCGTCGTATCTAACAGGTGGTTTGGATTGCTAACATACGTAAGCGGATTGGCTGATGTACCACACACCAGCTATATAGCTACCTATCGACGGCGGCAAGTTACGTGGGTCACATCATAAGGTTTATATGTGTTATATCCAAACCGTCCATCCATATTTTAAGCTCGTCTTAAGGCTTGACACGAAAACTAAGATAGATATAATGATCAAGTGGACCACACTGAAAACTACAGTGGGGATTGAAGGTCTACCATTGAAATCCTTTTGGGAGTCACAGAAGTTTTGGATCAATATTAATTAAATTTTTTTCCTCTTCATCCATGTATTTTTGACCTTATAACAGATTGGATGGAAATTAAACATTATGGTGGGCCCTATGAATGTTTTAACAGTGAAAATCGTTATCTCTGCTACTATTTGTGGTGTGGTCCAGTTGATCTTTGGATATGATTTAGGTTTTGGATAATACTCTAAAATGATCTCAAAAAATGGATTAATGGTGTTTATATAATAAATACACCATTGCGGGCCCATGTAACTTTGAAATCCTTTGACTATTCGTACAACTCGAAGCTCGAGGATAGAGCTGGGCAAAAATGGACCGATCCGACAGACCCGATCCGACCTGATTCGAACCAAAGGCTAGGATCGGGTCGAACTGAGTTGGGCCTGTTAGATCCGACCGTAAAACGGATCGAGTTCGGATCAATAGTTAATCCGAACTAATTCTATTCGGAATCCGATCTGATTGGATCCGGTCCGATTAGATCCGATTCGATTCACCCAATGTTTATTCAACACTGTTTCTTATAATATTGTCCACTTGAGACTGGCATATACCTCATTTTTTGTTTAATACCATAAAATGATCTAGAAAAATAGATGGACGACATGGATGAAATAAAATCATCATGGTGGGGTCCACAGAGCATTGACTTCCCACCATTAGCTGGTGGCAGGGGGAGTAGTCAATCCATCTTCTCATCCCTGCACGTGAGTTCATGCATAAAGCAACCTACACGCTATGCTATGCGAGAAAAGGGTTTTGATAGAATGCCGCGTACCCCATCAGAGTTACCATGCAGGGTCTTGCCCCACCGTTCGATAACACACATGTCAGAGATCTGAGTCATTCATCAGGTATTTTACACTGAATATAGCTTGAACCAAAATTAAACCTTCATCGATGTGGGCCATTAAAGAAGGATCAATGGTTCAGATTCAACGCATATGTGTGGTTCAATTGTTGAATGAAATATCCTCATTTTTGGTAACTGGTTTTTTCACAATGTGAACTATCTAATGAATAGCCCAGATCCATCACATGCATGCCATAAGATGGTGTGAAGGGCCTGAATTGTGGCATTGAAGCCCGGGCCTGCGTTCTATCAAAACTTGCTCATCCTCAGTGCATGTATACTTCTCGTCTAACCAGTATTTATTAGCTGCATCGAGCCTCGAGCTCTCGGACGGACACGGATTTCAAGTGAAAGCCTTTCACATAGAGTTCTTGCATGGGATGCTATAGGTGGGTCCCACCATGATGTTTGTGATAAACTCACACTGTCCATTCGTTTTGGGAGCTCATTTTAGGACATGCGGCCAAAAATGAATTGTATCCAAAGATTAAGTGGACCACACTGCAAAAAGCAGTGGGGGTTGAACGTCTACCATTGAAACTCTTTTAGAGGTCAAGAAGATTCGATCCGAACCGTGCCTAACCTGATTCGACTCGATTTTCCTAACCGATTCGGACATGGTTCGGGTCAGGCCAGCAGTGCAACGGATCAGATCGAGTCAGAGGACTCGGCCTCGGTCCCGGATCGGATCGAGTTCGAGTTGGACATTGGAAATTTCGGACCGAGTCAAGTTAGGCCCAATCTGGTCCGACTCGACTCGATGCCCACCTCTACTCGAGGAGTGTGAGCTCGTCTTCGCACGACACGTACCACACACCAGCTAATCCAATTCCCTAACATACAGAAGCGGATCAGCTGGTGTAACTCACATAAACTATATAACTGCAATATTGATGTCAGTAATTAGTTCTATGGGTTTGATCATGAGGTATGTGTTATATCCAAACCGTCCATGCATTTAGCGAGCTCGTCTTAAGGCTTGAGACGAAAAATAAGACAGATCTAACTATCCAGTGGACCAAACTGCAAAAATTAGTGGGGGATTGAACGTCTACCATTGAAACCCTTTTTGGGGTCACAGAAGTTTTGGATCAATATGAAATTTGTTTTTCCTCTTCATTCAGGTCTTTGTGACCTTATGAACAGATTGGATGGAGAGTAAACATTATGATAGCCCTACGAATTTTATAACAGTAAAAACCATTCTCTGCTGTTATTTGTGGTGTGGTCTAGATGATCTTTGGATATGATTCGTTTATTGGATAATGCTCTAAAATGATCTCTAAAAATAGATGAACAGTGTAGATATAATAAATACATCACTGTGGGGCTATGTAACTTTGATCTACTTTTGAACTGTTCATACAACTCAGAGCTCGAGGAGCATCAGTGCTCGTCTTCGCATGACACGTACCTACAACA